>CM067366.1:62663270-62723848 GCA_034401795.1 Chaetoderma sp. LZ-2023a | reverse complement strand
ACGACACGACGATGTTGTGGTGTGTAGTCAGTAATTCTCAGGGCTAGGGCTGCCAGAAACATTTTGTGACAGTGATTTCATCTGCTAGGGAGTCACATTGTTGAATAGCAAGGTCATTTAAGCGTTCGCTAATGTGCCGCAGATTATTATTGCACTCCCGGCTTACTTTGGTGCCGTCTTCACTTTGCCCCCTTTAATAGATGCGCAGTCGTAACACTTTCTGCTCTGCTGACAGTTTTACGACTAGCGGGTCGTCAGTATACTTAGTTTGGTTGTTCTTAAGAACCTATTGTTCTGGTAGCTGATGATTCCATAGATTTCAATATTTTGGTTAGGGCTTCGTTTGGATTGGAGTTGATGTCGATGTTAGCTATCTGCTCCATCTGAATCCTGCCAAGATTTGTGAGCTTTAATACATTCACTTTTTTAAAGATATTTTGTTGTACCTTTTCCGTCTGTAAATAAGTTGATAATTCTCTTTAGTAATCCGGTCAACTTGCTGAGATTTGTTATTCGCGATATGTGGTTTTTGCCCGCGCAACACACCTCGATTTTTTGTGTCTTTGTTTCTAATGCAATCTTTGTGGCAGCTCCTGTTTAAATCGACGTCCAAAAGAACACCTAAAATTAAAGTTGATTTTGTTTCACAATTTATTTGTTGTTGATCAGGAGTTTTTGGTTTACGTGTCATGTATCATAACCAATCAAATAACAGCATATGTTCATGTGACATTACTGGAGGGTAATAATTGTCCATAATCCTCAGCATGTTTCTATATGACCCAGCTTCATATCTGCTTCTGTACACGCGTGTACACACTCTGTAACATACATGATAGCTGTAATTAGTTTCAATGTTATATATATATATATATATATATATATATATATATATATATATATATATATATATATATATATATATATATATATATATATATATAAATATATATATATATATATATATATATATATATATATATATATATATATATATATATATATATATATATATATATATATATATATATATATATATATATATATATATATATATATATATATATATATATATATATATATATATATATATATATATATATATACATATATATATATACACCGTGTTTCCACATGGCAACGTTATAGCTTCTATTGTTGAAAGCACTTTTGCCTGACTGCTTCTTGATGTAACCTTCTATTCTCTACGAATATAGATCTATTATTAATTTATTCCCAAGAGATGTGATTGACGTCGCTTATCAATTCATTTTTATTGACAACTCTTTCAACACATCATATTATTATCTTTAAAAGGAAACTGATCCAATTCTAGCTTTTCGAGTGATTCAATATACCAGACATAGCCTAGATTTTGCATTGTATTTGTAGATTTCTATCATGACATAAAAGAAAGAGATTCAGTCTTTAATAGCTCAAGGTCTATATGTTTCTCCAATCAATGAGGTTACCATGGTTTACTTTTCAACCAATCAGTGAAATCATAGGCTGTTTCTCTGTCGGCATATATGCTCAATGACATATGCACAGTGTATAGTTTGGCAGTGTAGTGTGCAAAGTAATCTAATAGGTAAGTTGGTGAATATTTTGAAACAAATATCTTGAATAGTTTGAAATTAACTTGCCTGGAAGCTGTAGCGTCCACGATTGAGCTACTCCATGTTGAAAAAGACGTTGGCTAGCGAGTGGCGTATTTGATCATGACGTCAGATATATGAGGGATATACGAATCCATGCATTGTGCGCTAACACGCAATGTCCAGGACTAACGTAATACAATGTATGACACAGCATTTCATTCCACAATTTTGAATTACTGTCTTCCGATGCAGTTATCATGTTCCTTGGAAATTGGAATGTGCACAACACTGAATTGTGATAGCCTACTTCTGGCGCAATTTATTATGACGTTATATACTCTGTCAGATCTGATCCATCTATTATGATGGTGTTTTATTTACTTGACACAATTATTC
The DNA here is from genome assembly GCA_034401795.1 of Chaetoderma sp. LZ-2023a. Classification (NCBI taxonomy): domain Eukaryota; kingdom Metazoa; phylum Mollusca; class Caudofoveata; order Chaetodermatida; family Chaetodermatidae; genus Chaetoderma; species Chaetoderma sp. LZ-2023a. The sequence continues at coordinate 62,721,851 of CM067366.1, read as the reverse complement.
CTTTGAATCCTCAGTTTACAGATTTTTTATTTCAAGGTAACCAAATCTGCATGTATGCTGTTGAATATTTTGAAACCATAGGCAACAACATCTCCTGGTCCAATTAAGTTCAAAATGATCTGGAGATTATTTAATAGATTCTAAATTAGCTTTTTGAAATTTACTTTACTGGTTGAAAAGGTTAATGTCATACCGCGCCTCTCTTGCTTTCTCAATACCCGCGTATTAACAAGATCTGATGAAACAGACTGTTATATGTCTGTATGAAATGCCAAACGCGGGATATTTGCCAAAGAAAATACAATATATATATCACACGCTCGACAGAAACGCAACAGAAACAATATTAGTCTCTAGTTAACATAGGTGTCATATAACTGCCATCACTCAATCATCGAGGTCTATTTCTCATTCATGCAAAGTTCTAATTAGTTTTTCAAGAAGACAAGGTGTCTTCATTGCCAGAAAAATACCGCATCCAACGATTCCTCGGAAATATGATTGACCGTCATTTAATTACTGATCACTGAGAGCGGTCGACTGGTTCCTATTTAATTACATTTTTCCAGTGCTAGGTTTGTCTCGTGACATGGGTCATGAACTGATTTGTTGCTAAGGAATCTGCAGTCATACTTATTAAAGTACATTGCTCAAAAGGTGACGTCATTAGTCAAATGATGCACATCCAACAAGAAAGTGGGGTGAATGTCCTACAATAACAGTCGGAATGGATGATTCCGCTCTGTCAATGTCAGTCAAGTATATGACGTCATAATTAATTAAATGGAAATTATGTTAGCTGACATCACAATCAAAATGTGCAATGAATAATGCAACACAGTCCGTCATGAACATTGAATAGTCCGTCAATTGTTCGAATCGTATGTCTTTACTATTTAATAACCATTCTGTGGAATATTTTGAGAGTAATTTGACAGGGGCGTTGTTGCTAACAGCAACAACACCCAGTTAAATTAGTTTCAAAATATTCAACAGCTTACCTGTATACTTACCACTAAATTGGGATTCTGACAATTCAGGATTCAACGTATGTACATCGATCCCAACCCGCTCACAGCATGGGCAGACCTTAGCTAGAGATGGATCCCTCTGTTGAATGCAGTTGGTGGATTTCCAATTCCGTAAACACTATGTTATATATTATTTTGAAACTAATTTGGTTGGGAGCTGTTGTTGCCACGGGCAGCCACAGCCAAATTAATGTTAAACCATTCAACAGTTTTCCCGTAGAATTGACTTGGAATTAGGATTCTGGGCATATAAGGATACATGTGTCAAACTTGATACAAATGGACAAATAAATTGCGGGGGGGGGGGGGAGCTTGGCTATATATTGGTAGAGCATAGCAAAGAACGGATCAGTTTTTGGTCACGTCATCGGAAAGCGTTTGAGGTTTTCTCACAGCTACAAGGCTATGATCTCATTATGCATTGAAACTAGTATATAAATCATTATATGTACATTAATGCACGGTAACCATTTCATGACGAATTGCAGGACAAGAGACGACTATTTTTTTTAATGTACCATTGGTATAACTGGCTCAGTAACCAAGGCAGCCATTCCCGTGGTACATTTCCAAAAATAGTCTCCTTTTGGCATGAAAATGGGTATTAAATAAGCAGTTATTTTTCTTTTCTTGACCGAATTTATCCATTAAAGGGTAACACGCATGCATTGACATATTGGTAGTTCCAATAGCATTTCCCACCGAAACTCACATTACCCACTCTGAATATTCAGAGGTAATTAAGCTAAATGGCAATGCTAGCTGAATACAATCAAATTAAAATGTCACATGCAAGAAATTCCTAATGTCCTATCACATTATGTTCAAAATATGCAACATCTACATGGCTATTTTCAAATTGAGCTCATGGACTTTCATATTTGAAAGAGATAAGCATCACACACCATCACCATATATTACTACCTCAGTTGTATGGGAGAGGGTGTGAGTAGGTGTGTGAGAGAGAATGGTGAGGAGGGAGGGATGGAGGGAGGGAGGGAGGGAGAGCGAGAGAGAGAGAGAGAGAGAGAGAGAGAGAATGGGTGAGGAGGGAGGGAGGGAGGTAGGGAGGGGGGGGGAGAGAGAGATAGACAGAGAGACAGAGAGAGAGAGAGAGAGAGAGAGAGAGAGAGAGAGAGAGAGAGAGAGAGAGAGACAGAGACAGAGACAGAGACAGAGACAGAGACAGAGACAGAGGGATGGAGACAGAGACAGAGACAGAGGGATGGAGAGAGAGAAAGAGAGAGAGATGGAGAGAGAGAGGGCGTGTGAGAGGAAGAGAGAGAGAGAGAGGAGATGGAGAGAGAGAGAGAGAGAGAGAGGGAGAGAGAGGGAGAGAGAGAGAGAGGGCGGGAGGGAGAGAGGGAGGGAGGGAGAAGGATAGAGACAGAAAGCAAGAGGGATCACGGGTGGGAGTGGAGAAAAAGAGTGAAATAGCTTAATTATATTTTGTGAATTGCATTTGATTGGATAATCTTGTCACGGGTCGTTAGATGTGCCGATACAAAGAAACGCATATGGTGTCTCGATGCCTTTATTTATAACAAGGGGATTCAAACCAGGATAAACGACCAGCGTTTACAATACTTCCAATAATCCACAATATCTTCAAGCCAAACTGATACACACGCATATATAATGCACACATCTATAATCGGATTTGACGTGCGAACTCCTTGAAGGTTGAAAACTGATCTGCATAAACTGGTTTCTTAGTGTATGCCCATGCTATAGGAGTGCAGCGGTTACCATACATACAGTGGTAACTTAACAGTAAATACTACTCAGACACGCATTACAAAGTCATTAACACTGCCATTGCTGCTATCACAAGCTGACATGCCTTAAGCATATCCGCCGTGACTAGATTCCTGTAAAGAAATAAAAGTCAACAGCAGTGCATGTGACATTTTACTCATTAAAAGTGTGATGATACTGAAATGTCATTGAAATACAAAGTCATACCATGAAAAATGAATCAATATGCATTAAAGGGAATATAATTTACTATTAAAGGGGGCATAACTCATAATCCAAATAAATATACCATGAAAGTAACAGTCATATATTTAAAGTCTGTGACATATTCCCCATGCCAGAGAAAATGCCTCCTGACATTTCCCTATGCAATAGATACACAATAACCAGACATTCAATATTTAAAATTTAATATTTATATTTCTGCTCCATCATGGATTATCACAGTTAACATTTATGTACAACACAATCATATTCACTAAAATATATCATATGTTAATATTTAATATTTAAGCATAAGTATTACGTATGGTATGAATAGTATGATAACATGGAATGCAATATATCTGTCCTTACCATAAGGTTTGACTTACATAATCCACATGTGAATTAGGCGGTTTCTGCATTCAGGCCTATATTGTCCTCACTACATCACTTGAAATAAAGCAGAACAACATTGGTTCATACTAAAACAAGATTGAACACATACTCATAAACTTACCATATAGTAATATATACATGTACAGTAATGTCTTATCAATAAACATACATTAAATGAATACTTCCCCTGCAGAAATTCCCATAACACACTCACCATATCGGTCCAGCTGTTTCTTCTGCCGACTCGATCGTCTAGGTAGTATTGGTGATTGGTCAACAATACGACTATTACCTGTTAACACCGAGCTCCTTGTACAAGATATACTTACATTACCTGTGTTGCTTACTTCTGTTGAGCTTTGGTGAGTTACTGATGCGGATTCACGACCTCCATCCACAGGGCTGGACGTTTACATATATATCCAGGTGAAACTATGACATCGTGTCTGCATCTTGCCCTCCTTGCTATCCATACTCTCATCTGAGTCAGAGCAATATTCAGCTCCTGAATCTATTTGACCATTCCCCTTACCATCTTACTTCTGGCCCTTTTGCCCATATTATTAGACACATGCACTTCATCTTCTGTCTCAACAGGTTCTGCACATGGAATCGCCATAAAATGTAACAATAGATTACGGTACAAGGTTCTGACCAATCCTTTTCCAGTCTCTCGCTGAACCTTGTAAACTGGTGTATCAGTATTTTGAATTTCAATAACAATATATGAATCTTTTTCCCATTTGTCAGCAAATTTCTGCTTACACTTGAGTCCACCTTTCCATACCAGAACTCTGTCACCAATTTCAAGAGTAGACTCCCTTACTTTGCGATCGTAGTAGCCTTTGTATCGCTTGCCACTCTTTTGAGCTTGAGCTGCAGCAACTTTATAAGCAAAGTCTAGTCTTTTACGTAGCTTTCTAGCATAGCTCTGCCTACTCACTGATTGGTCTGTGTTACACTCAATTCCTAAGTAGGCATCTATTGCTAGTCTGGGATGCCACCCGAACATTAAATAATAAGGTGAAACACCTGTTGACTCATGTATTGTCACGTTATATGCATGTACTAATGGCGATACATAGGATTTTCAGTCAGATTTTTGATCTTCTAGCGTTCCAAGCATCCTCTGGAGTGTCTGATTGAATGTTTCTGTCATCCCATTCCCCATTGGATGGTAAGGAGTTGTCCGAGTTTTCTCTACTCCAGCAACCTTCCACAGTTCTTGAATTACCCTACTATCGAAGTTCCTACCTTGGTCACTATGTATCTTTGCTGGAAAACTATAATGCACGACAACATTTTCATACAACACGTTAGCAGTTGTTTGGTTGGTTTAGTTGCGAGTGGGTACGGCTTACGCATATGGTGTGAAATGGTCTGTAATGACTAGGATATCTTCAAAACCACCCTTTGAGTTCTCTAGTGACAGAAAATCAATACATACTAGTTCCATTGGATGCGAACTTTGGATAAACACAAGTTCAGCACCAATAGTTGGTCGGGTTTTCTGTCGAATACATCTTCCACAATGAACTTCTCCTTGACACTCGCCACCATGCCATGCCAATAGAATCGTTGGCGTACTAGCCACAAGGTCCTATCTCTGCCTTGATGACCGACATCATCGTGAAGCCCTTTCAAAACAATTTCTCTCATGGGCAGGGGAAATACCATTTGGTCTTTAGGTTGTCCATCTATTTGAGTAGCTCGGCAGAGTTTATTATCACAAATCTTCAGATTCTTCCATTGACAGGTGTATTTCTGTATTTCTGCTGGTTCGTTTCTTAGATCCTTTAGCTTTAGATGTATGCCTTGTCTTACTAGGTATATAACTCTAGATAAAATTTGATCTGTAGCTTGCTCTTTGGCCCAATCACTTCTACTCAACTCTCTAGACTCTAAGTTGGACTCTATCTCTGTCTGTTCCGAATAAAGTTTGTCACTGATAACTACACTCTGATAATGCCCACTTAAGACACAATAATTCTAATTTATGTGCTGGATAATTGCACTCACTTCCACACAAACCTCAGCTAGCATATGCTATGACACGTTCCTTCCCATCTTGAATCTGATAGAGCAATGCACCTAAACCATCAGTTGCTGCATCCACTGTTACTATAAATGGTTTTGTAAAGTCTGCATAAGCTAACACTGGCGCTGAGGTTAGCTTTTCTATTAGGGTATCAAATGCTTGCTGTTGTTCATCTGCCCATAAACAGTGTGACTTCTGCTTCTTTGTTTTCCTTGATACACTGTTGGTGGAATGTCCTACAAGAAGGTTATTAAGTGGCTTAACTATCTTTGCATAATCATTGATGAACCGCCTGAAATATCCAGTGAACCATAAGGATATTCTCAAAGACTTCACAGATGTTGGGACTGGCTGAAATCTTCCCCGGATCCATATGGATACCATGCTCTGACACCAAGTGACCTAGATAACTGACTTCTGTTTTGAAGAACTCACACTTCGATGGCTTAAGTTCAAGATTATGTTCATCGAGCCGCTTAAACACTATCTCCAAACGAATTAAATGTTCCTCGAACGTACTTGAAAACACAAGAATATCATCTATAAAGATTAAGCACTCGTTTAGGTTCATCTCACCCATGCATGTTTTTATTAACCTCTGAAACGTTGCTGGTGCGTTAGTCAACCAAAAGTCATCCGGTTATATTCCCTGAAACCTATAGGGCCCCACAGAAAATGCTTTGTGTTTGTCCTCCTCTTTGATTTCCACCTGCCAATACCCTGAACGAGTGTCAAGTTTAGTAAAGTATTTGGCGCCTATTAACGTGTCCATTGCGTTGTCGATTCTTGGTAAATTATAAGCATCTTTAATATTTTATTGTTTAATTTTCTCAGATCAATACAGAATCTTAAGGAACCATCTTTTTCTCACAAGTACAACACTCGATGAATACGGACTAGCTGATTCACGAATTGCACCAGCTTCCACCATCTCCTTTAAGTGCTGTTTAACATCTTCGAACATAGCTGGCGGGATTCTCCGATATGGTTCCTTGGATGTTATGTTATCTGTCAGATTGATGGTGTGCTCAACTAAATCTGTTCTTCCAAGATCCTTAAAAGAATGTGAAAAGATGTGTTCCCACCTTCTCAAAAGGTCATGAGTTTCCTGCAGCTGCGATTCTGTCAAAGCCGCTGTGTTCACAACAACGCCAATGTCCGCCATGGAATCACTATGTGGCTTCTCTCTAACATTTGAAGGAGTTGAATTCTCTGGATCCCAGGAATCAATCACCATTGCTTCACTAAGCTAGGAAACTATTGAATTAGGTTGAATCTGAATCACTTTACTCGATATATTAGACACTTTAACTGGAACACGAGCATAATTACGATGTTGTTTTAATGTAACTACCCAAGGCCATACAGTTAAACTACCAGATTGAGATGGATTTGTGGGTTCTACAATGGCCGTAGTACACCTGTCTGTATTCCTAGTAATATCAGAACGCATTCTTACCTCACACGGACGTAGTTTAATTGGATGTTTGTTAGTGGTCTTGACAGTAATTGAATGATTTTCACACAAAATATCTATAGCAGTTTGCCATGCAAGGGGTATAGATGCTTCTGTATGAATAACATTCCTACATAGTCTTATCACATTTGTACCAACTATAACAGGCACTGAGTGGTTGTACTCTGTTGCAGGTACTACCAGTACTGGAATATAAATACCATCATTGGACATAAAGGAGATAATAACTTCTGCTTCAATATATCAGCTACCACAAGCACCATAAACCCTTAAGTCAAAATCTGCAATGTCATGAAGTTTTGGTTTCGGATCTATAGATTGATAAAAATCCTATGATACACAAGTAATCATTGAACCACTGTCAATCAATGCATTAACTTGTATACCACATATTCTTATCTCTCCTACATTGGATGAACCTATAAGCCTATGACGAAGACTTTTATTATTCACATCTGCTAGCATAGGGCAACAACTATTATCCACTTCCTCCATTCGCCCTACAAGAGAGGAACTTACTCTTTTAGCTCTTGCTTACCATGTTCTGGTTCTGCTGGTTCATTTGTGGGTTGCCTTGTTCCTGGGTTGTGTGGGCGGCCACGAAAAGTACTGCGTCCCGTGCATTTGTAGTGCCCTCGTCCCGGGTTGTCATGGTAATCATTGGGTACCTCTTGGTTACCATAGTATCGGCTACTCCCAGCATTGTGGTACGCATTTGTAGGAGCTGAAACAGATTGAAAACGCTTAGTCTCAATTTGTCTTTCTAGATTTCCAACTTTCTCCATCAAGGCATTCATTTGGTCAGATAATTTGTCTATTTTATCCTTTTCTGCTGGCGCGTGTACTGTAGTTCGGATCGACCAGTCGGATACCGGCCGTACCGTTGCGCTTTGTTTTGTATCTTCATTTGCATCTGACAACCCCCGTTTGTGAGTGGGTTGTTTACACCTTCCATCCATGCCATCGGTATACGGGAACTTTCTTCACCATGTAGTACTATCGTATCTTTTACTGACTGCTCGTTAGACATTCAATTAGGCCTACAGCACTGAGTGAGGCGCTCCCGCCATGAATGTTCTTGCGGGAGTCTTGTTTGTGGAAAGCAGCTTGCGGGAACCAACCTGTGGGAACTTTCCAACTTCTGGAGAGCGCTTCATCTCCCATCGACTGTGGATTGACATATCACTTTCAGTAACACGGTAGCCTAACTTAGGAATGACTACCAAGTATTCAAGCAACTAAACTTCACAGTTTAATTATTCCTCCATATAGGTTTGTTAATTATATTATCCGTAAGAACGGCCAGATGACTAAAAGGAACCATAACAGTCTTAGGACCGCTAGTTATAATTTCTGTATTTGTTGATAATTATTCTCATTTTCCTCAATGTGTTGCTAACCACACTATAGTAGGTTCGTTAACCTGTACTGTTATATATATATATATATATCTTGATCAGTTGACACCGTATTGCTTGCTCTGGTTGGATTATGTATATATATATATATGGCCAGTGTCCATCCGTTCATATGTTTTGTTTATTCATAGAAAATATAGGACTGCAGTGCACGTAGGAAACACTATACAGCAACACTTATATATGCAACACTTTCTCCCGCCACCAGAAATTTTCCACTGAGGTCGCTGTCCATGCTATAACTCTGTTTATCCCGGCATGCTACTGACTAAACCTTTTCTATTCAGCTCAATAGGATAGGTTCAAAATGATTAGAGACACTTTCTTCATTACATACTGTGTAATACACCCTTCTCTTCTGGTAGTGCGATAATCTAGCCCCGCACTCCGGTAAGACTCATAAGTAGGATTTTGTCTCTCTTCGTGCGCCACACAGCCTTGTGGCTCCTTAATTGTTTGGATGTCCCCATCCGCATGATGGGCTGATCGGACCCTGGGAAACTGTTGGGGTTTCCGAGCAGTAATAGCCATGGTGCGGTATCACACACATTCCCGTGTATCTTCGGATACTTAGTAGTTAGCACTTCAAGCAAATGTAGCAAAGCACTGCGAACACATGTATTAATTATTATTTTATTTACTGACAATCCTCCCACACCGCAGTGCAAAACTGGCAACTTGTATATAAATCTAATGACAGGTAAAACGGTTAGTTCCATAGGACCCGGTGACGGGCGAGATATGTATTCCCACCGAATTCTGTTAAAATGTCTGGGCATGATATTTAGATCTGCCACACCCTTGTGGGAAGGACATTTACGGTGGGTATTCGTCTCTCTTATCCCACCATAACGATAAGAGAAATGGCCCAATAATGCTTTCGTGAAATGTAACCCATGTCTTGTAATGTGTTATGTGGTAACGGGGCGGAATGTCCGGATTCTTATCCAGTTCGGAGATCCTGCTACGTAACATGTATGAGCGCTGTCTCTAGTATTGATGGCTTGGGGAATCTGTTCTCCATGACAGCCGTGTCTAATACCTAGGTAGATATCAGCCAGTTACGGCCTAAAATAATTCTTGTTCTGAAAACAAATAAAAGGAATTAAGCAAAGCAGAAGGCCTGCAGAAATAAAGTGGCAACTACTAATACAGCAAGCCAAGAATTACATAAGACGGTAACAATGGAATCCATCGGGAATCCCCCGTCCCGCCTTCACGTAAAACAGCACGCACCCCTAAAGTGATAATCTCACTAGGTATGGTATTTTCTTTCTAAAGCATTTTTGATTGAAATATTAGAGTAGGCCACTATTCTTCCACTTTAAGCAGTGGCGAAACCTTCCTGAGACGGAGGCCCGCGCGAGGCACTTGCCTCTCGCAAGGATCCAGCGACGACAGTCCATGCCAGGATAAAGTCCATAGATCACGAAAAATTGCTATGGACAGGCATACTGGTGACACAAACTGAGACAGTTGTGTTTAATGTTTCGCGACGATGGTCGCACGGCCCCACCGGAATGATTGAGCTCCACCAGCCTTAAGAGCCGGTTTTTGTTTCCCGTATGGCAGTCTCATACAAGGTCTGTCACCCCGAGGCCGGATGCTAACCAGTGTCATCACTTGTCATGGATTTGTGGTGTGGCGAGTCGACATACTGCACTGGAACGGCCCGACACTACCCGGCGAGCTACAAGTGGCGCCCGATGTGGGGCCTGAAGAACATCATTAACAAACCGTGGCAAACTCACGCCCACACCATATAGTGAGATCAGTTCAATACCATCTCCGTTCACCGAAGACTGCCTCGATCAAGAGGTAGCCTCATACGACAGATTCTCAGCACACATGCTCACCGACTATGCCAGAAATTCAGCGGAATCAACAACTCCGCACTATAACCTGTTTTCACCTGTTAGCGATGGCACCTTTCGAGATGCCTCACAGGCGGGAACCGAGTTCAGAACAATATCAGACATCCGCGACAGGCTAACACCAACAGGGCCGAATCGTGGACGACTCCGACAAAGACCCCATTACGGGTAAATCTACAGCCGTTCAGACTACTATCATCACCCATGTCATCTACGGAAACTGTATGGCCGGGTGATAATCCACAATACAGACACCCTCCCGCACCGCCCCCTTCTAGTGCAACGCAATACTCAAGGGGCACACTATGGCTTTATCGGGAGGAATCAGCACCACCATTTCGCCGGTATATCAGTCACGCAACACATCACGACCGTCAGCTGACCGCACCACTGCCATATAAGGAACGTCGGTCCTCACCTCGGGAGGAACGACCGCGCTATCTTCACAACAATCTGCCTCCCGTCCATAGACCCATGCCGGTCTATGGCTCTACAAACGGGGCGGACTCATTGAATTGGAGTACGCGTGTCCTATCTCCTCTGTATCGGAATCGATGGGAAAAACAGACATTACCACAACCTGCGCCACGGCCAACCTCACTACATTCATCAACTTCCCAGATACCCACACCACCAGGATTTCTGCATTCTTTCCGCGGTCTTGGCCGAGTCATCCTCCCTCCCGAGTTTAGTGGGGAGAATGACTGGACCAATTATAAGATACAGTTCGAAATCATAATTCGGACTAACCGCTGGGGCGATCGACAAATGGGTGAATATCTCGCCGCAAAACTTTCTGGAAAAGCCCTCCAAGTTCTTGCGGATCTGGGAACTGATTCCACACCCACCTACAGACAATTGGAACGAGCGCTGAAACAACAACAACTGCAACATGAGAGTGCGGATAGAAGAGATTAACAAACAAATCTCCGCACTCACTAATTTAGTTAGAACACTCAGCACCAACCTCGCCACCACCCAGTTTAGGACAGCAAACACCACCAGCACCACACCGCCACCGAACACCTGTTTCGGATGCGGTCAGCCAGGACATTGGTGCGAGTAGTGTCCTAACCGACCTCCCTCTACAACACCTGCTCCAGACCATAGCACGCCGCAACCAGAGAAACAGTCAAACTCCTAAGGGTACCGAATCACAATGAGCCACTTCGGTGCCCATATCCATCTCCCGGCTCAACTGCAGCTTTACCGCAACAACGTTCAATGACCCCCCCCACCCATCATCCACAAAAAGCAACTTACACACCGACACCAAAAAGCACGGCTTCACATATGTGTGTGCCTACGTTGCCTCCGCCATCCGCAGCAAGGACATCCCCTTCTTTTTCCGCACATCACAAGCCTTCTTTCCTATGTAAAATGGCAGTAGTAGGTTGTAGCACATCCGCTGAAACAACGTTTTTGAAAGCACCACGTCCCGGCACCAAGACACTAGATTCTAGGTGTTCTCTGGTGGTATGCAGAACACCACCCCATCCAGCAACATCTTCCGCATCCACAGACAGTAGTAATTCGGGAGAAACTATTCACTCTGTCTCATGGATCCGCAAGCGCCGACATAAATGGAGGAACGCACATCCTTGGCATCATCATTGTTTCTTCTGCGCTTCACCAAAACATCCTATGAAGCATTGCAGGAAATGGCTTGCACAGGTTGAGCTTATCCGTCATCCCGTACGCACCGCCGTATACACTAATACCGCCTACACCGAAACGATAACAACACCACCACCATTGCTACCCCCAGCTCTGTCTTCAGCGCAGTCTTCACACCAGCGGCGACGGCGAACTGACCCTTTCCTCACTTCGCCATCCACAACCTTACAAGAAGCAATACGGGAACAGTCGGAATATATACAGAGTAATGCTGTTCCAACGCCATTATCGCAGACCGCATCATTGGAAACTCTTCCGCAGGTACATCGCAAAGTAATATACAAATGTGCCTGTCTGTTTAGGGGTGTTTCCACCAGTGCCACCATCGTCACCGGTGCTTCTATCACAGTATTTAACCAGCGCTTATATGAGGGCATCCCACCTCATAAGAAGCTTCCCCTTAAGTCTACACATATTTAACTACAGATGGCTACGGGAGCAGATGTACCTGTAGCCGGTGTAGTTAATTTGGTAATCCAAATAGAGGAAATGCAATTCATTCAGAGAGTTGTCATCGCCTCTATCCATAACGACGCCATACTTGGCTCTGATTTCTTTAGTGCCAGTGAAACCATCATACACTGCAGACAACAGGAACTCGACATACACGGCTGACGAATACCTCTCGGACCAGCATCGTCTTTGCACGATACGTGTGCGGTAATATTATCAAGTACTGCCACAGTTGATCCGGGACAGGAACAGATCGTTTGGGCCACCGCACCACAGTTAGGAAGCAACACACACATTACCATGCTGGAACCCGACCCTGATTATATGATCGCCTCACAATGCGCAAGTCCCCGTATGATAGTAGACACTACTAATAAGGAAAAACCCACCTTTTAGAGTCTTCAGTGGTACCACAGATAAATTTAATGTTGTTCAAATTGCATGGAAATGCCGACGCCCTTAGCAGAATCAGCGCGGAGGCTGAACATGAAGAGGCTGCCACCGTGACACAGTCAACACAGCCATCTCCGGAGTTCCCTGAATTGCGGTTCGCAGAGTGGAATCCGGAGAAAATCGCATACCACCAAACAACATACGTGCAGACATGGAATATATGCGTGGATTCAGGAGGGGGCACGTCCTCCTAAGGAATCGGTAACACCTTTATCCACCATGGCAAAATATTATTACCAATGGTTCGAAGAATGTCGATTAATAAATAACGTTCTATATATTAACGACCGTTTGGTAGTCCCGGAAAGTTATCGTGAAATCATATTGAAACAACTACATGATAACGCAGGTCATCTGGCTGTGGAAAGGACTGTTGCCCGTATTAAATTGAGATTCCACTGGATGGGGATTCGCGATAGTGTCAACGCATGGGTTGCCAAATGTATCCCATGCCATAAATGCGCTGTTGGCCAACACCATATCACACCATCACAAATTAAGATTGTTGGTGCACCGTGGGAGCGAGTGGCTATTGACGTGCTCGGACCCTTGAATACGACAAATGATGGAAATAAATACATCCTCGTATTGCAAGATTATTTTACAAAGTGGGTAGAAGCATTTGCTCTGCTGGACCAAGATGCATCCCCCGTAGTGGAGGTCTTGGCCAGCAATGTGTTCTGCTGCTTTGGTGTGCCTTATGAGTTGCACTCCGATCATGGAAGTAATTTTGAGAGCCGGCTCATATCAGAGCTCTGCAAATTATTCCATATCGTCAAAAACAAGGACAACTCCATACCACCCCTGGAGCGACGGGATGGTAGAGAGATTCAACAGAACTCTCGTGGAGATGCTTACCAAGGAAACACGCCTTGATTGTAGAGATTGGGACATATGGCTCCCGTATGTACTCATGGCTTACCACACTTCAGAACATTCCAGCATGGGCTACATCCCTGTTCAGTTAATGGTAGGCCGTGAATTAGCCTTACCCCTGGATCTGGCCCTGCCACGAATACCAGGGGAGAAAAATTCACCATCTCTCTATGTCAAACTCTTGTGGCAAAGGATAGAACAAGTCTATGAGTTAGTGAGAGAAACACTATCCACTGCACAGCAGCGGCAAAAGACATGGCATGACCAGAGGGTGCATGGAGATCCATATGAAGCAGGAAGAATGGTTTGGGTACATGATTCAAGACGGTCTGCAAACGTGCCAAGTAAACTGAGTTACCAATGGAAAGGCCCCTATGTGGTATTAGGTAAGACGTCGGACGTGACCTACCGTGTCCGTGCTTCGGATGGCCTGAACTCAGTCATCCACTTTGAACGACTTAAACCTTGTGTCAGTAACGACCCAGCACCAGAGCTCGGACTGGGCATTTCTCATGACACCGGTACCCAGACAGATATTTCTACGGAAATTAGTATTCCCCCAGTTAGCGCAGAGCACCACAGTGCTAGTTCAGCCCAAGTTCTACCAAGCCAGAACGTGGATGAACAAGCGGCAATGCTGACGACGATGACGAGATACGTACTCGCCCTCTCCCTCCTCAGCATGGGTCTACTCGATCTGGAAAGTTGTATCTGAAGAATTTCGTGTTTGTTTTGTCCAAGGGACCGGATGGAAAAGTTGTTCCTCCGATCCTTTCCCATTCCCACCCACTTCATGCTATGCCCACCATCATAGAGTTACCACAAGCGGAAGCTGAGGCTTACCCAAGCCATGCTTCCTGTGGGGTGAAACATATGGTGAATAGCATAGAAGTGAAGAGGCTGGATGAAGCCTTGGCGTGTCTAAAACCGCAGGACCATACAACAAGGTGAACCCGACCACCTACCGAAAACGCCAGACCAATTCCCATCCAAACACGACCCATATCCATGAGCGCACCACCACCCCAAATCCAACTGGCGTCCCTCGTCTATACACCAAGTCCGGACATCACCAGCCCAGTCCATTTCACACTCCACTCGTCATCTGTTGACCGTCAATCTTCAGATATGAGAGAGACTGCTGCAACAGTTGAGGTGGCATCCCGCACGGCACTGACCACCATTACCCCCAACGGCGGGCAGGGAAGCAGCCTGTTCAGCAGACTCTCGGCGCGAATTTTCCCGGTGTCTAAAAATTACGATAGGACATCCTCCCCCTCCCGCACCTGGTGGCCATAAACAGGTCACCTTCACCACAGCGCAAGTATCACCCACAGATAACCAGTCACGCGTATCAGATTCAAATCACCAACATGTCAGAAACACAAACACTCAGGTTGACTGTATTCAAAATCTCCGAACGACGGCATTGTTAACTGTAATAAACTGTTTCACACATTTCTGCGAGTTGTACTGTAATTTAACCATTGTTAAATGGTACTAATGTGTTTGGTCTAGGCCAGGACTGAGCTAGTTCTACCCATTGAGGAGAATACTTGGCCAGCCCTCCCACTTGGAAAACACAGCTATCTTGACTGGATCAGTAATGTTGATCTGCCGCATGAATAGAACTGTTTAAACCACACATCAAAATTACTTACAACTTTACTGTTAAATTTTTGATTAAGAACACAACTGCTCTAGCGTGCTACAAATAATTCACGCACGGGCCGGTAAAGCGGAATCAAAAATCTGACAGTAAAATTACAGAGAATTTCAAAAATTCTCTTCCTTGCATTCCAGTCTATAATCGACATGGGCCGAGAACTACTTATTACAGACACCTACCAAGATGCATGTTAAAGAACTTGCGCAAATACGGGACATTATAAAGATCTTGATATAACATATATATTTCTATCTCTCGCTTCTGCAACAGACTACACCTCAGCACCAGCATTTTGGCCGTCGCCATAAACAGCATATACGTTTCCGATCAACCACGTGCTTTTTAGAGCCACGTAACATTTACTGCTATTTCCTGTAAGTTGGATCAAATGCTTTAAACAAAAGAGCCGCCCAAAGACGCGACTACCACAGCCTGATGGAGGAGTGGCGGGGTGAGTCTGGGAGATTACCGCTGACAACACCTGGCTCCCACACACCCCATCGGGCGCTCCAGCCTAAAATTAAAATAGGCAAGTTTATAAGCATTCAATCTGGAGAACTGCCTCACGCTAATTAAAAGGCGAGGCTCTGCAAAGAAAAAGTAGTACCACGTTTCTATGTTGATCGAAGGCTATTAAATGCGCGAAATTAAGACAAGTTTAATGAGCCATTCTTCCTATAATTAAAAGTACTCCCTTTACACTGGAGGAATTAATCCCATGACGTCCAGGCCGGAAAACGAGGAAACATTCACATGAATGACCGAATCACCTGTTAAAACATTTAGGCGTTGTCATCCGCCGCCTGTGACGTCACCAAATAGTATAAAAGGAGGAAGCGCGCTCTGAACTTTTGTCTTCCAGTCAAAACTCGACACCAGGGAAGAACATAGCATTAGGCTTCTTTCGTGTCGCAAACCAAATTCCGCTGTTTTTCTTCTTATTATTTCATTATTATATTTGGCCTGGAAAGTTATAAACAATGAAGAGATAGGGCATTAGGTTTTGAATAAAGTTCTCGCAACCAACTACCATGCGGGAACAAGATGTCACTCATTGAAGATTTAGCGTTATCAGATTCATCTGAAGAAGAATCGGTACCACTTCCAAAACGGTTCCCGTGTAGCTCGTTGTTAGCTAGCGGAGAGCCATGTACCAGAACTTTCACTAGAAAATCCGACCGCACCCTTCATGTTAATAAGGATCATCTCTTCCAGTCAGCCTTTTGTGTGACGTGCCAGTATCTCTACACCGCTACTTGCTACGGGGTGACACACGTGCTCCGTTATCATCACCGTGTGTTGGAAGTGACGTTAGTTCCTGTGGAAGAGAATGAGGATCGTGCCGTTTTAGCCACCTGTTTCGAATCTTGGCTCCCGGTCAAAGTTTTCCCGACCGAGAACATGGCCCGCACGAAGAACACTAGTCATAGATATCCCGCTAGCCATCGTCTTCCCGCGGCTACCATAAGCAACGTACCGACAGCCAGACATGAAATCCTGCCCGCAGCCACGTCTGGAAGTGCTACGCTGGCACCAGTCACTTCATTCACACCAGTCCTGAAGCGAAGTAAGAAGCGAAAATCTCCCGCAGAATCCAGTTCGGCAGCACCCTCATCGGTTATTAGCCATCCGGCTACGGTCACTACACCCACCACCATAGTGTCTATAACAGTGTTAGCCAGTCACTGATTTCGGTAGTAATTACGACACCTGCGGAAATAGACATTCCAAGGTACCCGCAGTCTCCATCTCCACACGAACTTTCCATAGACGAAGGACCAGGACTGTCGCAGCCTGTGACAATTAGTGTAACTCCGAGCCGTGTTATTCAGCATCTGCCTCCTCGCCTTTCTGACCCAGCAATCAGAAAGGGAACCACGCCGGACCGTCCATGCGTGGGAAAGAGACGGATCGCCCACACACAGGATATCCAGCACATGCCTAACATCACCGCAAGTCGTCTATTAAAGTATGCTAAGTTTCAGAAGATGTCGTCTCCTGCCGTATTCGCTCCCGCACCACGAATTCAGCCTACGGTACTGCTCACCACCATCACCATGACAGCTACAGCCACCACCACGACAGCTACAACAGCCATCATGACAGCTACCTTCACCACAGCATCAGCGACATTGCCGACCACTAGTACCGCCGCTGCCATACGGACGAATATATTAGAACCAGCAGTAACTGTGAGAGACGCGCATATTTCCGTGACCATCACTTCAGATGTTTCGGACAGTGCCAATAATAGTGAAAGCATCTCAGCAATTACAGAGCATCCACCGCGACCCACCACCGTCAGTCGCGAGACCCAGACTCAATGGGGAAATATCGCTGCAGAGGTGCGATCATATGTAATTCAGCAGAAATATCAATAGGCGATTCGTGGAAATGTATTAATTATTACATTACTTTTCTTCTTATTATATATGTTAGATCAATTTAATCCCGTCCTTAGGATGACTACAGTTACCCGACACAGCTGCACACTTCAGCGCCCGGTTGTGTCTCATACGAAATGAGCACTGCGGACTCCGATGTTGTAAGAACGTCGTGTGCGACATAAAGAATACAACATCCCACAGTGCAATAACGTCACAATCCCGTCTTAGCTACGCTGAGGCTGCCTGATAAACCAATTTTTAAGTTTTTATTACTATATATCTTATTTTTCTTATTATTTTTCTTCCTGTCTCAGACGTCAGGACGGATATGGGGGCCAACGAGAGCTGCCCGTTACGGACCCACAATAACGGGCCGCAAATATATATTTTATATAATGATAATACTAAGTGATACGTGTTGCATACCCATTTTTACCCGGGGTGCGCAAGCAATCCGGTGTGATTTAATAAATAAATACCTCGTTAAGGTATGTCACATGGTCAATATATACCTTGTCTTTTTCTTATTATATATTTACAAACTTAAATTGTGGTATGATGGAGCTTGAGTGTTCTTCGCGGAGATCATGATTATCCGCACTCAGAGAGAACACCCATGTGGGCTATTGCTAAGAATCATCTACTAAATAAAGCTATAGCACGCACCATAATATTAGTAATAAAACAAAACAAAAAAAAGAAAGGCCTAGAAAAATAATTCCAGGTCATAATTACAAACTAAAAGTATGCCTCCCCCTCCTCTTGGCACCGCTATGTGCTCTGTCTCTTGAATACGCATCTAATGCGTCACTACTCCTCTCCGGCCACGCGCCTACCCGGGAAGTCTATAATTCCTGCCTAGCATACATCTGTGCATCGATCTGCCATGCGCACTCATTTGCCACGGATGTCAAACTAGGAGGGGGTGGTGTAGTTCGGATCGACTGGTCGGATACAGGCCGTACCAGCTGAGCTGGGTACACGCCACCTGTCCTGGATTCGTTTCCTGAACCCGCCCCTCTGGGTAGAGCCATAAGAGTATATAGGCCTATGGGAGAGATAGCGTGTCGAAAAACGACTAAGTTCGTTAAAGTGCATGATGCACATGCACGAGTCGAGACGCTGTTTGTATGGAGCGCGTAGTTACGACCTAGATAGGATGGCGCTTTTAGTGTACCGAGATGGTACCCTGTAATACTTATTGATTGGCTGTTCCCGTTAAATCTGGCATTAGTCAAGACCGGGATTCAACGGGCCTTTCAAATCTGTATACCATTTCAAAATCGGTTAAGAAATGACTGAGTTATCCAGGGAAAACTCTTCATGATTAACTTCAAAATATTGCCGTGACGTCATAACCACGTGGACGCAAAACTTCTAGAATGTTCTCGAACGTTAGACTGCGCTATTATTAGCTACGCGCTGATTGGCTGTTGCTCGAACGATGATTGGATGGATCCTGCACCTGTGACGTCACGAGGAGTATAAAAGGAGACACAATCCAGTGATCGAGTGCATCCTTGGCCAGGGGCCAAACGGGTTGGACCTGTACTAGCTGTGATCGACAGATATTACCCATATGACTTCAGTTTCTGTTCTTCTCCCGTGGCTAGCAGTAGCCAACCCACTGCAGTAAAAACAATGTTGTAAACTCCCTACTTACGGGAGTAATTTGGAACTTCTGATAATTGTTCACGAATATTAACATCTACATTCGGAACACAAATTTGCGGTGACGCCTTTATGGCCTGAATATGTGAGTCTACAGATGTAGAGGCAGGATGTTCTTTGATGGATGACTCGCCGGATCTGCCGGATCTGCCGGCCATGCAAGTGGTATTTCAATCGCCGCCACATTAATCATGTAGGTTCTTTCTACTTTCGACCGCAGGAAGTAAACTCTGCCCGGTACGTCTTCAGAGCTGGCTGACATACCTAGCACCATTACGCTTTGTTGTATCTTCATTTGCATCTGACAACCCCCGTTTGTGAGTGGGTTGTTTACATCTTCCACCTGTGCCATCGGTATACGGGAACTTTCTTCACCACGTAGTACTATCGTATCTTTTACTGACTGCTCATTAGACATTCTATTAGGCCTACAGCACTGAGTGAAACACTCCTGCCATGAATGTTCTTGCGGGAGTTTTTTTGCGGAAAACAGCTTGCGGGAACCAACCCGCGGGAACTTTCCAGCTTCCGGAGAGCGCTTAATCTACGGATTGACGTATCAATTTCAGTAACACGGTAGCCTAACTTAGGAATGACTACCAAGTATTCAAGCAACTATACTTCACAGTTTAATTATTCCTCTATATAGGTTTTGTTAATTATATTATCCGTAAGAACAGTCCCGATGACTAAAATGAACCGTAACGGTCTTAGGACCGCTAGTTATAATTTCTGTATTTGTTGATAATTATTCTCATTTTCCGCAATGTGTTGCTAACCGCACTATAGTAGGCTCGTTAACCTGTACTGTTATATATATCTTGATCATTTGACACCGCATTGCTTGTTCTGGTTAGATTATGTATATATATGGCCAGTGGACATCCGTTCATATGTTTTGTTTATTCATAGAAAATATAGGACTGCAGTGCACGTAGGAAACACTACACAGCAACACTTATATATGCAACACTTTCTCCCGCCACCAACAATTTTTCACTGATGTCGCTGTCTGTGCTATAACTCTGTTTAGCCCAGCATGCTACTGACTAAACCTTTTCTATTCAGCTCAATAGGATAGGTTTAAAATGATTAGAGACACTTTCTTCATTACATACTGTGTAATACACCCTTCTCTTCTGGTAGTGCGATAATCTAGCCCCGCACTCCGGTAAGACTCATAAGTAGGATTTTGTCTCTCTTCGTGCGCCACACAGCCTTGTGGCTCCTTAATTGTTTGGATGTCCCCATCCGCATGATGGGCTGATCCGACTCTGGGAAACTGTTGGGGTTTCCGAGCAGTGATAGCCAGGGTGCGGTATCAGACACATTCCCGTGTATCTTCGGATACTTAGTAGTTAGCACTTCAAGCAAATGTAGGAAAGCACTGCGAACACATGTATTAATTATTATTTTATTTACTTTACGTACAGGACTTTACTTTATTTCCTCCCACACCGCAGTGCAAAACTGGCAACTTGTATATACACCTAATGACAGGTAAAACGGTTAGTTCCATAGGACCCGGTGACAGGCGAGATACGTATTCCTAACAAATTCCGTTAAAATGTCTGGGCATGATATTTAGATCTGCCACGCCCTTGCTGTCAGGACATTTACTGTGGGTATTCTTACCCCCACCATAACGATAAGAGAAATGGCCCAATAATGCTTTCGTGAAATGTAACCCATGTCTTGTAATGTTTTATGTGGTAACGGGGTGGAATGTCCAGATTCTTATCCAATTCGGAGATCCTGCTATGTAACATGTATGTATGTATGTATGTATGTATGTATGTATGTATGTATGTATGTCTGTATGTATGTCGGATTTATATAGCGCCAATTCCAAACTGAATTGCTCAAAAGCGCTTTACAAAATTTAGAATGCTCTTTGGAAAAGATATGTTTTTAGTAGTGATTTAAATGAGTTAATTTTAGAGCAGTTTCTAATTTCAGGTGGAAGAGAGTTCCAGAATCGCGGACCGGCTCGAGAAAATGCACGATCTCCAGTTGTTAAGTTTGATTTTGGTATGGTACATAGTAATTGTGTGCTAGACCTAAGAGACCTTGGTGCTGCTCTTTGCTGGATTAAGGATTTTAAGTACGGTCGGGCCAGATCATGTAGGCACTTGAACACCAACAAAGCCACCTTGTACCATATACGTTGTCGTATAGGCAACAAGTGCAGCTCCAATAGGACAGGTGTGATATGATCGAATCTTTTGGTGTGTGTAATCAGTCTAGCAGCTGTATTCTGCGCTCTCTGTAAACGATCTAATTGGCTAGATGGTATGCCTATTAACAGAGAGTTACAGTAGTCCAGGCGTGACGTGTATGAGCACTGTCTCTAGTATTGATGTCTTGGGGCATCTGTTCTCCATGACAGCCGTGTCTAATAGCTAGGTAGATATCAGCCAGTTGCGGCCTAAAATAATTCTTGTTCTGAAAACAACTAAAAGGAATTAAGCAAAGCAGAGGGCCCGCAGAAATGAAGCGGCAACTACTAATACAGCAAACCAAGAATTACATAGGACGGTAACAAGGGAATCCATTAGGAATCCCCCGTCCCGTCTTCACGTAAATCAGTACGCACCCCTAAAGTCATAATCTCACTAGGTATGGTCTTTTCTTTCTAAAGCATTTTTGATTGAAATATTGGAGTAGGCCCATCTTTGCCTACTATTCTTCTGCTTTAAGCAGTGGCGACACCTTTCCGAGATGGATGCCGATGCGAGGCACTTGCCTCTCGCGAGGATTCAGTGACGACGGTCCACGCCAGGATAATACTCCTCACCCAAAACTAGTACTAGGAGTAGTTCCCGCGTGAGACACATCATTTTTCATCCGAGATAACCTTCTTCCTTTCAGCTTAGAGGTATAGTAACTTATATTAAGTTAAATAGTTAAGTCTCGTGTACGGGAGCCTCCCTTGTGGGGGATACCTCTGCGGACCTACGGGTCTGTGTGGTACCTCCGGGAGCCCCCTGTTTAAAAGTTCATCTACCTGTCTCTATGTCTCGTATTTTCGTATGCTCTTACTGAAGTGTTATCTAGCATATTTATAATTGTTTAGGTAATATCATTGTATAGACTTATATTTTTAGGTCACCAAATCAAATCTTGTAAGTCCATGGATCACGAAATTGCTATGGACAGGCATACTGGTGACACAAACTCGTGGGATGAGACAGTTGCGTTTAATATTCGCGACGATGGTCGCACGGCCCCACCGGAATGATTGAGTTGCACCAGCCTTAGGAGCCAGTTTTTGTTTCCCGTAGGGCAGTCTCGTACAAGGTCCATCACCCCGGGACCAGATGTTAACCAGCGCCATCACTCGTCGTGCACTTTCAGCGCGGCGAGTCGACATACTACACCGGAACGGCCTGACACTACCCGGCGAGCTACAGTACTGTAATATGCATTATCTTCAATGGCGGCTTGTTCTGGCAGATCTCCTGATCTACAATACGTATTTCTTTAAGAAGTGTAGCATATTCTTTGATTGAATCATATTTATGACGAGTTTGGTTCCTAAGCTTTTCACTCTTAAGCCCTGTCCAAAATTTGGGTCTTAGCATATCGTTTCTTACTGCACAATCAACAAGCCCATTGGCAATTGCAACTTGTCATAAATTTTCTAACCTACAACCAAAGGTTGTTACTGACTCACCTTCTTTCTGTGATGCTATGTAAAATTGTTGCATGATAGACTCGTTGCTGCTGACGTTGCCAAACAAAGTGTCCAATTTCCCCAGTACGTCAGCAGTGGTGGCACTTTCACCAAGCGGTATCAATGCTTGCCTGGCAGTGCCTCGTAGAGATTTTCTAATCGCCTGCAAAAGAACATATTTACTAATGGCCTCATTAGACAGAGTACACCTAACCTCAAATCGCCAACCATCATATGAGATATCGCCTTTTAATGGTGGATTATCTCCTGAAAAGAATGGCAGTTTGGGTATTTCCAGGGCACATGGGGCATTATGTGAATGATAACTTTGATCTGTGTTATATCGACCGTCCGCTGGCTGAAAAGGAAATCTGGATCTGAACATATTTAGACCAGGTGAGCGAAAATTTAGTTTATTCCCACCACCCAGCCTGGGTTCCTGAGACGGAAATGGGAATGCATTATGGGCGGGTGTACTGGAGACTGGTGTGGTCCATTGTCTCATCTG
Source organism: Chaetoderma sp. LZ-2023a (assembly GCA_034401795.1). Lineage (NCBI taxonomy): Eukaryota > Metazoa > Mollusca > Caudofoveata > Chaetodermatida > Chaetodermatidae > Chaetoderma > Chaetoderma sp. LZ-2023a. Next base: position 62,698,285 of record CM067366.1, on the reverse strand, counting down.
CTCGAACTCATCCTTGCTTAATACCACATAGTCACCTGTATTTCTCAACGTTTGCAACATAAGATCACTATCGGGCTGTGATAAGTTGTCACCATCTGTAGCCATGGTTAATAAATGAGTTGACTATATAATAAACAAGGATATGTACAAAAGTAATTTCCTGACATAAAATGATCTTTCAACATCGATGATTAATATGTAAAAGAAAATAAGTTACTGTTAGTACATATTATATATCACCCAGCACATGTTAAAGCAATGCTGATTTGTAATAAAGAAAACATTTATTCAGTCCCCATTGTATACTCAACCATACGTGATAAGTGCAGTACATTGTGCGGGATGTGCATGTAATAGGCAGTGAAAGAGGAGTCATGGATGCATGTGCAGAGTACATACAAATATATGCAAATGTTATACCTGAAAAACCCGCAAATACCTCTACACTATATACTTTAAATATGTTTAAAAGTTATTCAGCGTCGTTAAACGAGCTTAAATTCCCGCTCATCTAAAATGTACCATCGCTGCTTAATATTAATCTAAGAATAATATTTTAGTCGACAATTAAATAACCTATCTTACATTCAAATATTTAGCCATGACTGTAAAAAAATAAAATAATGTAAAATTAATTAAATAACCAAGCGGTACCAGATGATTACCATTAATTAATTAATTAATTAATTAATTAACTAATAAATATGAAACTACTGGTCATACGTTTTATGAAATTAGTAATTGTTCATAATTTTTTTTGGATTTAAATGTTTCTACAAATTTTAAAAAGCTGAGATGAAGTTCGGGTCAATTTATAAATACACACGTATAAATAGGTTTGGGTCAGTTTCTAAATATGTCGTCACAATTAAATAGCAGGCATATCACACACGTTCTTAGGTTAACTATATATGAATAAAAAAAGTCACGCAAATCAATGGTATAAAACATTGCTATTCACCGCTGAACGATGTGGTCAAATTGCACACGATCACCGAAGCATCTGCTTGGTGGAGGACGAAATATAGATGTGTATCATCACATGACTATATATTACGCCTACACGTAACGTGCAACTCGTAACTGTATAAACAATGTCCTAACGGTGATCAACTCGCTAAGCAGTTTTTAAATTATATTTATATTCTGTTAGGGCGCCATATTCTACGAGTGACGTGCTTGTGCTCAACCACATAGAACCACATATGTACCGGCATTTTCAAAATAATGTGAACACACTCCGCTGAACCGAATCACTGCCGTGCAGGAATATAGGCTTGCTCAGGGCGAGTGCTTCTCTAGATGTGTCATAGAGAAATGCTCGGATCCGTTCTGGCGTGATTGCTGAACGCGTACTCCGTCCTGTTAACTAGAACAGTGTATGACGTTTGTGTACGAAGTAGTGCTACTGTTATGGTCGCTGGTCAATCCTCCCTTGTCCCGTCCGAGGTGCCATTTGTCACGGGTCGTTGGAGGTGCCAATACAAAGAAACGCATATGGTGTCTCGATGCCTTTATTTATAACAAGTGGATTCAAACCAGGATAAACGACCAACGTTTCCAATACTTCCAATAATCCACAATATCTTCAAGCCAAACTGATACACACGCATATATAATGCACAAATATATAATCGGATTTGACGTCCGAACTCCTTGAAGGTTGAAAACTGATCTGCATAAGCTGGTTTCTTAGTGTATGCCCATGCTATAGTAGTGCAGTGGTTACCATACATACAGCCAAACATATCCCAAGCTACTCACTTCCTCATACACAACATTGACAAAACACAGTGGTAACTTAACAGTAAATACTACTCAGACACACATTCCAAAGACATTAACAATCCCATTGCTGCTATCACAAGCTGACATGCCTTAAGCATATCAGCCGTGACTAGATTCCTGTAAAGAAATAAAAGTCAACGGCATTGTATGTGACATGTTACGCATTAAGGGTGTGATGATATTAAAATGCCATTGAAATACAAAGTCATACCATGAAACATGAATCAATATGCATTAAAGGGGATATACTCTACTATTAAAAGGGACAAATAAATATATCATGAAAGTAACAGTCATATATATAAAGCCTGTGGCAATCTGAATGTCACACCATGTTGTTTAAGTTGCATTTGTTGCATCGCATTGCAGATTAGGCTTCCTTAATTAAGCTACATTATAATTAATTGTGCACTACCGCTCCACTGTAAAATACTGAAATATATTCGTTTTCCATTGATTACTTAATGGCTAGATATAATTAGTATTATCAATGAACGAGTCATGTAAAACAAGAAACAGAATTGAGGACGGTGTTTCAGAATATGTTGTCATTGAACACACCATAACATATGTGGCTAATTGTGGAAATTATTTCTGACACATGCTCCTCATATAATGAAATGATATCATTCAGAGTAAGTAAGTGTACGATCTGCTGACATAAAAAAATGTTTCACTGGTTGCATTCGGGTAATAACTTTCGTGATAGCATCAAGACCATTAGCATACATTTTGATTTCCCTCCGTTCTGACAGCATATGAACTCTCTGTAGAGAGACTTATACAGCGCGCATTTCCGCCCGGATATGCGATATGCCGTTGTCTCGAGCAAAACACTCATTGCGCAATCCGGTGTCATATAAATCAATGATTTGCGCAGCGTCTTTGCGTCATTTTAACAATAACCATGGAAATTTGCTTTTCTTATGTAATTTTATCTCCCCCCCCACCCCACCCCTACACCATTTCCCGAAGCCACCATCGAAGACACGGGGTGTCTGTTCTCGCATGCCATAATTCAGCTGCCAGAACCCGTCATACTTAAGCAGGCTGTTGATGAGTGTTACGTAATTCATGGATCCAGATATTCTAGCTATGCCACGCCCATTTCTAGCCACGCCCGCCCACTTCTGCGCATGTTGGGATTAATTTATATATTTCAACCCTGAATTCCCAGAATCTCAATTTCAAGGTAACTATACAGGTAAGCTGTTGAATAGTTTGATACTAATTTGACTTGGTGCTGCCACACACATTAGTTTCAAGATATTCAACAGAATGTTTACGAAATAGCAAAGACCTCTAATTCTTACACTTGACGGACATTTCAACGTTTATGACGAAGCTAGTTGCCTCGTTATATATTGCTACCTCAGCCTACATATGACGCGATTGACCTTTACAGTCTATCCATCAATCATATGGCTACATAAACAATTATGTTACATGTAGTATGGTGTCATAATCACTGACATCATACATGACGTAGACAGGTTCGTCACGAACGCATAATTGATGACGGACTGAAGCGTTATTGTACGAATTTTATGTCTTTACTATTTAATAAATATGCTGATAGGCAGCAACAACACCCAGTCACATTAATTTCAAAATATATATGTGTTGGGGTCGATCGATCCTTGCACCCCATGACTATCAATTTCCAGAAGAAAAAAAAAAATAAAAAATATATATATATATTTTTTTTCTTCTGGAAATTGATAGTCATGGGGTGCAAGGATCGATCGACCCCAACACATATATATTTTGAAATTAATGTGACTGGGTGTTGTTGCTGCCTATCAGCATATTTAATAAATAGTAAAGACATAAAATTCGCCCGTGTTGGGGTCGATCGATCCTTGCACCCCATGACTATCAATTTCCAGAAGAAAAAAAAAAAGAAAAGAAAATATATATATATTTTTTTTTCTTTTTTCTTCTGGAAATTAATAGTCATGGGGTGCAAGGATCGATCGATCCCAACACGGGCGAAGTGTGGGTGAAGCTTAGCTAGGGATTGGCGGCGCATAGCTAAACTGGATTCCTCATTTGAGTATGATATCAGATACTTGAGTGACTGGTCGGATTTTTCTACTTTCTTTACTCAGGTATATGCGCTAGCGTGACATATTGTTATGAAGAAACCTTCAACCGGAGCCTTATATGTGATCCTATCAGAGAATAATTGATATCATAGAGCTTAAGAGAATATGTTGGGATTCGATACTTATATTTTAAAGATTTAGAACACGCAGTCAGCAGAGGTAATATACTGTATTCTGGAAAGACATCCTACACTGACTTCTTTTCGTCGCCATGGTATACCTGACTTACATAGTGTTGTTTTGTGGAGCAGACGACATTAGTGAGTATTATTTAAGCTGGTTGGTGGTGAGGTGCTGTTAGCGACGGTTGCCTAAGCTGGTGGGTGGTGGGGGTGGGAGGGGGTGGACGGGGTGGGGTGGGTGGGGTTGGGGTGGTGTGTGGGCCGTGTTATAAGCAGCCATCAAGAGGATGAAATCCGCCAGAAGAATTACCCAGTATGTGTGAATGTTTTTTCCAAAACCTCTACATGGAGACTGTTAATCCCCAGCGTCTCCCCCATGTTTCAATCAATATTTAGTTATGTCTTAGTGAAAACAGACACAGTTTAAGTTTACCTCAACCAATGCCTTCGAGCAAATGTACGGAATTTAAATTTGTATGGGAAGGCGACTTGACGATGATTTTGAAAAGAATGTTGCTGTGTGACCAATGTCTTGAAACACATGTCAGGAGTTTATGTTTTAATCCTTTCTTGACAAAGCCGGCCATACCTGACCTCTGAAGGGGACTTATTGAATGTTCATATGCACACCAAGATAAGACTTTTTTGGAAATTTACCACTGGAATGGCTGGCTCGGTAACCCTGTCAGAAAAATAAGAATAGTCTTCTCTCGGCCTGCAAATGGACAGTTAACATGAAGATATTTTATTTTCGTGATCAAATTTAGCCATTGAATGGTTAACTTGTTAAACGAAAGAGACCTAACGCTGATTTTGAAAAGAATCTTGCTGTACGGCCATGCTGTCGCAAAGGCGAGGTCAAATTTATCAACAGGCAAGATGGAATTTAATAAAATATTCTAGGCCTAATGATTCTCCAAGTTATTTTCAGCAAGCATAAAACATAATTTTATGCGCAGGATAAAACATAATTTTATGCGTTAGAGTTTGGAAAGTGGAATTGGTTTGATTATTCTGCTGAGTGAAAGTGATTTGTTTACCAGTATAAAAAATTTGTGACGTATCGTCAGCTAGCCGATACTATTTCATATTCCCAGAGAAGTGATTATGTGAAGATGGTAGGAGTTTCAACTCCCAATCAACAACAGATATTGATAGTGATTCGGGTAGTCTGGTCACTAAAGTAGAAAATCCAGATATATCATTTCGTTTAGGTCGCTAATTGGACTAATTAACTGTTGCTGCCTATGTGGTGTTGTTCGACGCGCGACGTAATTGATAATGATGTCATATACTTAATCGACAGATCTGAAATATCAATTGTAATGATAATGCATAACTAAGCAACTCGGTTGAGAGGTGATGGTCAAGTAACAGCTAAACGAAGGCGCTAATTCGAACACTTTGGCACCCCCAGAATTTTAGCCATTTTGAACGTTCCACATCATATACTCCACAAATTAGCCAAATAGTTGGATCTAATTGGATAATCATTCAATGAATAATATTGGAATCGTGAAAGAACAGCTATTGTCATTACTAAGGGCTTGAAAGGCGACCATGCGAAGTGTATGTATTCATCTATGATTAAATGCATGAAATACATTCAAATGAGGCATCTTATCTCAGTCCATGCTTTTCATAGCATTGCAACCATTCTACCGGCTTGCATTCCTGACATATGGCCAAAATGCGTATTCTAATATGCACTTAGTGATGCCCTGAAATTGATATTTGAACCTTTGACCTTGAAACTCATATGCCAACCAAACAGCCACAAATTGAATGAATATGCCAAATCTAGTGATTCTACATTCTTGAACGCCAAGGTTATAGCCAAAATGGTAATTCCATTGTACATTTAGTGACCTAGTAACCTAGATATTGAAGTTTGACCGTAGCACCAACCTTTCTCCTATGAGCATATACTATCTATCAGTGTGCTAATGTAAAGTATTGTGTTTCTGATTTATCCGCAAATTATGTATTCCAGTGTGGACCTAGTTGCATTTTTAGGATTTTTGTCATTTGAATGCTGGTCTGGCTTGATAGTACCCGGATCGCAAACGCTAGAGGGATGGTCTTGCAGAATGCATAGTATGTGTATGCCTGCGTTCGAACACTGCTCGAGTAGACAAACACGTAGGCAGGCTTGCATGCAGACAGACAGACAGACAGGCATGCATGCAGGCATGCAGGGAAGAAGGCATATGGGCGGGGAGGAAGGCAGGCAACTGACCCCGAATCTAACTCTGGCCTCCGATGTGAGTACTAAAGAATTCATTATTTGAGAGGCACTAAGGTAATAATCTAACATGGTTGCTTCCAAAAATCCGACACGTATTGGAGTACATTTCAAAGCTGAACTCATTTTTGTGCAGTGAAAAGATATACTATCAAAAGAACACTGCTTTCAGCCATAACGTATGTGAGCGGTCTCTCATTATACAGCCTAATAACTACTTAATTCATACATTAGCATGATGGTTGACTAACATAATCAGCACAGGTTTAAATAAAAAGTGAGAATCTCTGATGCAAAAGGACATGCAGTTATTTCAGAATTTGGTACACTCATAGAATATATGTCAACACATTGTCTCATTTCGTGATCGAAATAATGTGTATGTTGTACACGTGTGCATACATGTGATTGCGAATAGGATGCTACTCTGAATCACAACCATAACTAACTCTTTCACGTATGAATTTCCCATATCTCATTTCCAAGCCAAAATATTTTGAAATTAAATATTTTTTTGGATTTATCGTGAAACGGTCAATGTTTACACAAGAACGCCACATATTTGTTTGCTTTCATTGATATGCACATATGTCTAACTGGAAGTGCTATGACCTCTATTACGTTCTCACCATCTCTATCCACAAGATCCCATGAAGCAGACGTTCTAGACATGGTGATAACCGTAAAATGACACAGTAGGCGGCTTGCTAAAGTAATTCCAATATGCAGTACACACTGGATAGAGACGAAATGGAAACAAGACAGCTACACATCCAACAGAAGTCATATAACTGTCATCGCTCACACAATGCATCTATTTTACATTCATCCAAGACTTCGCTAGTGTCGATCCGCTTTCCAAGTTGACAAGTTTGCCCTCATTGGTAGAAAAGGATACCTCACAAACAATGTTTGATCTAATTCGTTGTGAGAGCGAGCAGTGACTTGCATCCAATTTATTGAAATTCTTCCATTGCCTCGTCAGTGACTCTAAGGACTATGAGATAGCTGTATTGCGAACGTCATCCTAGAGAAACTGACATAGAATAGTCTCAACATAACATTATGTTCTCTACTTAGCCTATATTAAAGCGAATACTCAAATCAGCAAGCCCTATTGATATGCACTACCTAAAGTAAGTTTTCCTAAAATGTCGATTTTCATTCTAAAATCAGGGCAATTCTAGAATTAACGAAGCCTACGATATTCAGATTATTATTTGATGGGATAACTCTGCTGACTTACATGGTATTCAATTGGAATGACGTATATGATGAAATAAAATCAATATCGTGTCCTTAAGAGCAGATGCTCCCCATTTACACTTGGAATGCCAGGATTCAAATTGCAATAAAACTATACAGAAGAGTTGCGGCTTATTTTGAAAGTATTTCGACTGGCACTAGTTGTGTGCCAAAGCGCAATAGTACTGCAATTTGCTTAACATTGAATTAAGTCTCTTGACAAACTGGTTTTCATACCAACGTGTTATCTCCATCCTTGTAGCATAGGCGAGTGAGCCAGATACGTATTGATCACTCTGTCATGGAGTACGTAAAGACAAGTACTAATTGCACGTCTCTGATCAACTTACAATTTAATAAACCTTCTTAAACTTGGAGCTGTTGTAGCAATATGTTTCTCCAGCATAACTACTTTGATTTTGAGATTCTAGGAATTCAATGTTCAACATATATAAAGTGACCACAGCACGCGGAAAAGGTAGACAGACCGTAGCTAGAAAAGGGGTGAGTTTAGAAAGAAATGGGCGAGAAATAGCTACCAACGGATCCGTCCATTGCTTCTCTTTTTAAAAACAAAATCTGTCTCGCATCTATTTGATGCAAGCGTCTATGTCTGCATAGCGTATAGGTCTAGCATAATGTGATGACATCGACGCAATTTTCAAAATCAATTTGATGGAGATCACATCCAGCAGACCATAATACTTTCCGTACCTTATTTCAATGAGTGGCTTGTCCTAATGCTACTTTAACATGGCTCACCTCGAGAATACTAATCGGCATGACCGTCACTGAATCAGATATTAGACATGCAATACTGGGGACTAAACATACAATAATCTGTATCAAAGTCACTTCATCGGGGATTAAACATGTGATAATCTGCATCAAATTCACTGAACCTGGGGACTAACCAAGGAATAATATGCATCAAATTCCATGAATCAGCTGTTAAAAATAAAATGTTTTGAAAGCATTGATATCAAATATATTCGGATAACTAGATAGGCTACGTCTATTGCAAGTAAATAAATCCATAATATTATTCCTTGGTTAGTCCCCAGGTTCAGTGAAATTGATTTTGAAAATTTCGGCGATGTCATCACATTATGCTAGATCTATACGTAATGCATAAATAGACGCTTGCATCAAATTCCATGAATCAGCTGTTAAAAATAAAAAGTTTTGAATGCATTGATATCAAATATATTCGGATAACTAGATAGGTTACGTCTATTGCAAGTACATAAATCCATATAAGTTATTATCTCAGTTATTATATGTAAATATTTTATACGATCATATTTCTTATGGAATTTATTCTATCTATCGGCTTTGAAGATTTCAGATCCCCCATTCTCCATGGACCTGCCAGGTCTGAATAATTCATGAATGCGTGTAGCGAGCTGAGAACACAGTGCGAAAATCTAACCATGGCATATGTATCTCATCAATCTAGTCCTGGAAATTGCTCTGCGTAGGACTCCCACTAGACTCACGGGCATCGCCCTCTCCGTACCGGAGATGAGGTTCACAGACACCCGACAGCTGATTGGTCAGGCTGAAAAAGACTACCGGGATAATGACGCTATTTTCTTCTTCTTTTAGCAATAAGCACAATAGGAGCACCGCCGTATGCTTGTTATATTAGCAACAGACAATATGGGCAATACTAATAATCATATCTAATTATATGTGACATATCAAGCAAGTAAATAATCAACAACAATGCATACACTGGTCGATCCAGTGGATGGGAATGACCCAGGGGGCAGGGCGCATTATAAGATTTACAACAACATATAGCGTCGCGGTCCTCCTAATTACTGGGAAAAAATGCACACAACATCATGTCTTACAGTACTGCTCATAAATAAATAAGGAAGAAATGTCTTCCAATCCAATTATGCTCCAAATGTTCAACAGAACATTTTTTAGATCGTGTTCAAAGTTGTAGTACCAAAAATGTTTTTTGTTTTTGTTTTGGTACCATGTTATATTCTTTTCTGCCTCATTCGCTTAGATTTTAAAATCACGTTTACCCAGATATATGCAACAGAAAACGTGGAGCAATGCGTGTCTATGAGTAAATACATGAATGTACAATCTATCTTTGGTAAGAATGACATGATATCGGACATTAAATATCTGTTTCCACTAATTACAGAGCTCTTTAAAGCAGGCTTCAGTTATTGGAGGTGATCCATGCGACCTGGTTTGTTTGGTACGAGTATTTTGGCAATTAAAAGTACGACTACATTGAATTCTGTGTAATGAGTTGGCAGTGACAAGCCCCTCTCGGGTTTGCAGCTCTAGAACGTGCTCGTGAGTCGAGACTCCCACAAAATATGGCCAGCTTCGCGAACGAAGCGAGACCATAATATATTTTTAATTCGCAAAGCGTACACACTGTATTATTTAAAGGTATTTACGAAATTTTATAGTTTCACTGCCGATAGGATTCCAGAAACGGCCTTCGATGCCACTACCATCGCCATGGCAACTAATAAGATATGACAGATTTTTCTTTGAGATATTCGCGACTTATTCTGAATTATTTAGATCAGAACCACAGGTAAGCAATGTATGGTTTGAATTATCTGAAGACACTCAGCAGCTGTCTGGAAGAGACTATTTGCCATGAAATCACAATGCTCGTAGATTACAGCATACCACCCACTGTATGGCGTAGACGGCGGTGTGAACTCGGTAGATAAACATTTTATATGGTCAAATGCGACTGAGCGAGAGAGAGGGGGCGAGACATAGAGGAGATAGATAGAGAGAGAGAGAGAGAGAGAGAGAGAGAAAGAGAGAGAGAGAGAGAGAGAGAGAGAGAGCGAGAGAGAGAGAGCGCGAGAGAGAGAGAGCGAGAGAGAGAGAGCGAGAGAGAGAGAGAGAGAGAGCGAGAGAGAGAAAGAGAGAGAAAGAGAGAGAGAGAGAGCGAGGGAGGGAGGGATGTAGGGAGAGTGAGAGAGAGAGAGAGAGAGAGAGAGAGAGAGAGAGAGAGCATCTGCATTCTATCAGCAACATTATTTTATGATTCCACATCGAGAGACGTCTTGTATTTTAGCACCAACATTTAATGTGCTTCCTCCCTGAATGACAACATGCATTAAGGAACCAACATCTGTACTAATATATAAATTCTGGGTCTTCCAAATGTGGTCGATTTAAACATTATTCAATTTACCTCAGAACTCGCAATTCGTAATATGGGTACATCAGTCTGATACAAAAACGTGTTACTCACGAGTTTGTGTTGTAGCATATAACTTGTAACATTTTCCACAAGATTCCGGTAACTGAATATTAAACAGATAAAATAATCCTACTATATGGTATACTAGTTGTTGAGACGTGTATCAAATTCATTGACACGCCACTTATATAAATGAGATTAGTACATGTCAGCGGTTAAGTGCGTACGAGGGCTGCACGGATACATTTACACATTTTGCAATTGTATCAGTTTCAAAATACAGCCATCAAAGGCATACAAGTCAGATAGTTTCACAGGTTCAATTGCTACATGAAGGACCCACGTCATTTTGATTGTGACATCAGCTAACAGATATGATCTGTCCATTGCATCACACTTTATGAGCGTTGCCGCTACATTATTACTGACAGTATCACGAGGGTGAACGAGGTGAGGCTATGCTCGTTATTGTACTCTCCTCTTATAACGATGCTAAACTGGTATGACATGGTGTGTGGCATGGCAGAGGCGATTTTATAGCTAGATTGAAAGATGTATTGTGCAATAAGACGAGATACGCCTACAAGACGCATACACTTCTTCCCATGAAGTGGGCAAGGAAATACCGCGGATCATTAAAACCTGTCCGTAGGGTTTGCGAAACCCTTTTTTCCTCTCGTTAATGACATTCTGAGACGTAACAATTTGAAGATTTCCCTCAAGGATGGATATCAAGGTTACTGGGTCATCGATAAATCCCACAGACCGGCACCTAGCACTAAAGCTATGTAAGATTATACTTGTCCTAGGCATATCAAATTGTAGAAGCAGTATTGCGCCATATACTCTCGTATCGTTCTAGTCCACTAGCCCACATAAATACAAAATATGGTCATGTTAATTCAATCTAGTGTATGAATCCACTTTTAGCTACGCCATGTTAATCTTTAGCTAAGATTTGTCAGCAACGCCTCCAAGTCAAATTAGTTTCAAGATATTCAATATAATTTTGATAAAATAGTAAAGACACTATTCGTACAACTAGTTTTTAACAGTTCATAACGGATTTCGCTACACCATTCATTATGTATTTTGATTGTGATGTCAGCCTACATGTGACATTATGACGCCGCATACACAAGAGTGACAGATTGGATTGATGTAGTGTTTATCTTTATTAACATGAATTGACAACCACATGGTTGATAGCACAAAATGTGGTAATCGCTAAAGGCAGCAACAGAATCTAGTCAAATTAGTTTCAAAATATTCTATAGCTTACTGCATATTTACGTTGAATTTGGAATTCTTGGAATTTAGGATTAAAAATAATAAACTGATTCCAACACGCGCAACACAGTGGGAGGAGCTTAGGTAGAAATGAATCCAGCTATTAAAATACATGTGCTCACATACTTTTGTCATACTGCATTATAAATCTCCATCTCCAATTCTCCATTACATTCTGAATCAATAGCACGTCTTCCCCAGCGGTGTACACTCATTTTGTGTCTTATGCTTCATCATCAGCATGTTTTTTTCAGTAACATGTTCTCCTATGCCTCAAACTGTGTGTACTATCGTACTTTCTCCCATTTGCTCGATCGTGTGTTCCATCTATCTAAATGCGATAGTAGAAATCTAGGGCGTGTTTTCGCGACTGACGGAGTCAGTGAACCACTGACACAATCCGTGGTTCGTACGAGTTGGCGTTCCGGAAGTTGAAGATTCACTGACTTGGTTCGTCGAACCAGTGACCGAGTTTTGATCTCGGTTCGTTGTTGCCGATGGTTACTGGTTTGAAATTTCAAGATGGCGGCGCCCAGCTAACTTTTACAACTTATTTGAATGCCGACATCTCGTCAATATTTTAGTGTACGCGGTCGTCTGCGATTTACATAGACTAAAACTAAAGTCTAAATTGAATTACTATCAAATTAATTGCTAAAATTAACGCAATTTAGAATGCATGTGGGTTCAGAATATTACCACGGAATTGCAATAGGCAAGCCTCGTCAATTTACATAAATCCCGTTTTGGCGTTTCTGGTCCATGGTCATTGGTTCATGGTTCCCGGGTCTGTGGTTCCACGAACCAAGTCACTCGCGAAAACAAGCCCCAGGTTAGTGTGAACACGCACTGAAATTTATGAAAGTGATGTGAGTGCAGGCCAGATGTCATCAACAACATATTCCACACGAATTTCGTCAATTTACATAAATCCCGTTTTGGCGTTTCTGGTCCATGGTCATTGGTTCATGGTTCCCGGGCCTGTGGTTCCACGAACCAAGTCACTCGCGAAAACAAGCCCCAGGTTAGTGTGAACACGCACTGAAATTTATGAAAGTGATGTGAGTGCAGGCCAGATGTCATCAACAACATATTCCACAAGAATTCAGGTGAAAACATCTCAAAACCAATCAAATGCATCATCATGCACCAGGCATAATGTGCTATAGGTATAACTCACACTCATCGCACTACCTAAACGGAAACCACCCTATCCGGGCTTCAACACGACCCCAATAATACTCTTGAATAACACTAAATGTGATTAAATGTGAAATTATCTCGGCTTTAACAGTGGAGTGTAGCAAACTTTTATATAAGTGATAAACATTCGCTGCAATTGATGAGTAATAAGCCTAGCAAGAACCAGACAGCAATATGATATTTTACAAAACCCAGTAAGCCCAAAGTTTGAAAAAAACATTTTTGTAAAATAGTATATTGCTTTTCGGTATTTATTAAGTTTATTACTAATCAGTTGTAGCGAATAGTGTGAGACAATAACCTAGACAATCATATCGCAGGTATTGGTTAGGTGATTTGCTAGTCATGCCGGCTCCCTTGAATTAAACATGTGAGAAAACAATAATTCTAATTTATATACCCACTAATTATGACGTTTAGTAGTCCGATATTAGTAGAAATTGCGCGATAAAAGTCCAGTAACAACTGTAACATTGATTCATGTCGAAGCTGTGAATGGTGTTTGCTGTTCTCATCAACTTCCAGTGGTTGGTGTTTCAAAGATTTCAATGTCCACGGCCATGTCTCTGCGGACAATAGGTCTAAAGACAGATGGTATGTTGACTGAATCGTTGAAGGTGAGGTTATAAATCAGGCTGCCAGCCTAGGAAAGGACTTCTACAGGGCTCCGAGATCAATTTCACAATGTTCTGTTTCTGAGCATGCTATTACGTACGGTTCTGACCATTTCATTTGTGATTTGATTCTTATTAAGATGCGACCATTTTAGTATTTTTGTCAGATTTATGATGATCTATTTCTTGTGCATGTAACCATTATGTAGGGCCTACGGCATTAGAGCAAAGTGTCATACTGCGCCGTGCTGATAACTCAATATTATACACACGGCACACATGTGTCAGCTGATGCGTTTTTGTTTCGTTTGCATACTGCCATTATATTTAGCTATACTGAAGACTGAAGCTGAGTCAAATCTGATGTATAATAGGTGATGCTCCTGTGAAACAGAAAAGCCATATCGCCACCTGATGTACACTACTGTAAATCTTATAATCATATATCGAACATAAGTTTAGAAGTTCTCATTTGATGAGCAATTTGTTAAGATTTCTAAGTAATTAAATTGGTTTAAAAACTTGCACAGTTTTTTGATATTATTGTGTTACTAATTGAGTGAACAGTTTTATCAGCTAAAACCTTATAAATCCTAATGTAAATAAATAAAGAAAGGAATATGGTTCTAAACATATGCTACAAAATTAGTGTTCCATATAGTTATTACTCAATCAGTAATATTCACAGTTTCATTTTATGGACCTTAATCCCAAGGTTGAAACGATTTTTCAATATCTGTCAAATAAAAAATACCCGGCTTACTATTTTTTTCTGGACCATGACAGATATGCAGACATCAGTATTTCTATCAAATCATTGGGAATTCTATAATATGAGGATCAACATCTTACAGGTATTTTATACTATAAAGCGACCCAGGCTTCTTCAATGGAGGAATCCTGTTTTACCTGCTCCAACTATCTCTAGCTAGGCTCCAACCACACTTCGCCAGGTGAGCTGTTAAATATTTTGAAGCTAATTTGACTGTCGGCTGTTGATGCCTATGGCATTTCAAATTATTCAACACAATGTTTATTGAATAGTAAAGACATACAATTCGTACAACACCGCTTTCACGACGTAATTGATTATTACGTCAGCTTACATGTCACACAACAGATTATGACGTCATATGAATCCTCCATTCCTCGATCATGCTGTTTGTGAGGATGTCGAATCACACCTTGTCGAACTTCAAATGTCAAGCACAAAATTAACCATTCGCATTCAATTTTCGCTCCCTGTATACTTTGATAAATCAACTTGATCGCCCCAGGGAGGTTTGTCACTAGTGCTTTTGACCTATTCTCTTTCCGAGGTGCTATAATCTATTCGAGAAAATTGACAGAATCAAACCCAAGGTTAGACATCCCACTGGATTACGCAGATGATGTTGCATTTTATCGATGCAGAAAAGGACCCACTTCACGAACTGCTTTCAAGAACCTCAATACAGGCCACTACCTTTTCATGACTGGAGCTAAATCGAGTTGTATGCCTGTCGACACAAAGGAAGTGAATGATGGAGGCACCTTATCCCCGTACCGGGAGAAGTCGATGAAGAGATTACTCCTCGGCTCACTCCTCTGCAGCTAACCAACATTGGAAATCGTTGTGTAACATTAAACTTTGCTCTTCCTTCTGGAAGCCGTGCATTCGCGGCTGTGGAATTGCCATGAGAATCAACAAGTGGCTATGCGAAGATACACGTGCATTAATAATGCCATCTAATGGCGACACAGAGACACTGATGAACAACTCCAAAGGCTCTCTTGAAAAAACTCTCGACAGCTTGTCAACGCAAGCACTTGTATTAGCACTGGCAACATAACCTAATCCCAAGCTCAGTATGTTACAGATAGTGCAAGAGGGTTGCGCAGTCTGTGACAAGGCACAGCAGCGAGAGTCAATGTGCGGACATGCCCTTCGAATGCCACAGATTACACAAGCCAGGAAAACATTAGTATTTTGAGGTCTATGTGCCAATAATTATCGGGCGCGCAGAGAACGCCATAACGCCCAACTTAATAACTGTTTTACGATCAAACATCAGAAATGGTGATCTATGACAACTAATTATGAAATATAACCAGAAAAATCATAGGATGCTCGCCATGGACAAGATACAATGGAAAAGGTTTGAGAAAGCTATTTGAAGGTAAAAGAAAACGTACACCCAAGTAAGTTGAAGGGCACATTTACGTATCAAAAACAAACCTCTGAAAAGTAGAAGCAGATTGATGGCGGTGTGTGGAACGCCTGTTCATGGCGAGTCTAGATTGTGCATATAGTGTGTGAGATTGCAAACAAATTAGCAGGCGGGATTATCGATGGAATTGTGTATTCAGCTGAAAGTGTGGTTTGTGTGGTTACTTGTTAGACTATAGAACAATCTATGATGCTAAAATCAATTACGTCACAGGTAGGCTGGCGTCACAATCAAATACGTCACGAATGACATATCTAAGTCCATCATAAATGCATAATAATCCTTCAAGTTTTATGAATTGTATGTTTTTGCTATTTAATAACCATTCTGTTGAACATTTTGAAACTAATATTATTAGGCGCTGTATAGTTTTCTGGAAAGTGAGATTTAGGAAGTCACTCGATCTCAACGTGGACAAAGTGTGGGGAAGCTTAGCTAGGAATGGGCGGGGCATAAATAAAACAGGATACCTATATTTTGGGTTCCGTTGGAAAGTGCGGTTTTCGTGTGGTTACTTGATACACGATTTCATTCTCTATATAAATGATATGAGTCCATGCAAATTACCGTATAGCCGATAAGAGATCACCATCTTTGTGTCTAAACAATGGACCTTTCCAGTTTTGGCTACGTCACGCCCATCTCTAGCTAAGCTCCACCCACACGCCGCTCGTGTTGGTATCGATCGATCCTTGAGCTCACTCACCGTCTACTTTCAGAAATTTATACAGGTAAGTTGTTGAATATTTTGAAACTAATTTAACTGCGTGCTGTTACTACCTATATTCGACAGAATGTTGATTAAATAGTAAAGACATAAAATTAATACAACGTGTCGGAATATTAAGCGTATCAGACGGACTGAATCGAGTCATTCATACTGTAATTGATTATGACGTCATCCTACATGTCACTTAATTGACTATGACGTCATATCATGCCTGGATAAACTGGAAAGGTCAATTGGCCCGACGCTTATATTAAATACGAATAAGATTAGGATTCGCGTTATCATATGACTCATAATTATCAAGTTACAGTTCAAGTTCGCTACATTTTTTCCAGTTTAAACAAAGTACATTATATACATTATACGTTGCTTGTAAGTAAGGCATTGTCTATGGGGCTTACACGTACGCTTAGTATGTGTGTATCTTCGCACTATGATACACATATAATACACTGATATTTAATAAAACAAGCAGAGGCATATACATAAATTAAGAGAGGGTGAGGAGAGCGAGAGCGAGAGGTTGCGGGGTGAGTAAAGAAGAGAGAGAGAATGAAAGATTATGATGGTTAAGTTTAATAATTACTAACAATGTCTGATGATTTTCATGCGACATTTGCCGCAAGAGTTGTATCCTAAAGTTGCGCTGTATTTCGTTCGAAAGCTTTTGTCTGCTTGCAATAGCTTGTTCTTGCAAATTGTGTGCGTGCGTGCGTGCGTGCGTGCGTGCGTGTGTGGTGTGTGCGCGCGTGCGTACGTGCGTGGGTGCGGCGTGCGTGTGTGCGGGCGGGCGTGTGTGTGTGTGTGTGTGTGTGTGTGTGTGTGTGTGTGTGTGTGTGTGTGTGTGTGTGTGTGTGTGTGTGTGTGTGTGTGTGTGTGTGTGTGTGTGTGTGTGTGTGTGTGTGTGTGTGTGTGTGTGTGTGTTGTATTTGTGGATGTTTTTGGTTTCTATGAAAATCTGTGCTAATTAGCTGGACGCGGCATTGTGATAGAAGTCATATACCATGGTGTACCAATATATTCTGCCAATATTTACCAGTCTTACTAAATTCTCTTTTATAAAGATATGTTGGTGTACTTTTTTGTCTGTAGATAATTTGATACACCTCTTTATGTCACATAAACCCGAGCTGTCAAACATTTATCAATCACAACATATTACTACTGTATGATTTAAGAAAGACGTCAAACCTATCTGTTAGGTCACAGATCTCAATACGATCAACATCCGATAAAAGAAAAATCGTGTTTGCATTATTGCAGTAGTGTAATATCATTAACCCTAATAGGATGCAGAGGATTGTTTTTAATCGTTAAATATTATTACAAATATTGTCACTTTTTCACACCGTGGAATGATTCACTGTGATAAGGGCGCACTTCTTAACCATACAAATACTACACAATACCCTCACGTATTTTATCACTCTCTCGGGACATATGGCGATTTAATTGTTATACAATAATTGCAATAGGTATATATCTAACAGCCACCACTATGGATACATCGGCTATTTATCACTATGAGCAACAGAATCGGACGAATCAGACCGTATCGACATATGCAAGAGTACAAATTGGGCTGCTTGCCAAATAAAGGACAATATTCAATACGATATCGACAGAAGTGTTGCAGTAAGCGTATTGTGCTACCGCTAACTGATGCCATTACTTAGATATTAATATCCATTTTCTATTCATGCAATTGTTGAGTCGCTTTCCTATTTGACATTGTTGATCTCAGTGTCTGAAATGAACAGCTTCCAGCAAGTGCATGGAGGTATGATCGAGTGTGATTTAATGCCTGCTGACTGCTAGCGGTGAACCGGTCTCAAGTTAACCCTTTAATACTGAATCGGACAAGAAACGGCACCAGAAGTCGTATTAGAAATGACCACTTGTAGACCATCAAAGTGTTTGAACATGCACAACTTCAATCACTGTCATGATAACTGAGCCAGTTATTCTAATGATAAATTTTCAATAATAATCTCCTAGTATGCAAATGGATATTTCTCCGAGAAAATTAAAATCTCCGTGGATAAATTTGTGCAATAATAGTATAATTGATTGTCCTCTCGCACTGACTCGTACGTTTGTCTGCAGGCCATATAAGGCCCAGATATTATTGCACACGAATCTGATGGAGATAGAGATTCAATCGTGGCTTACTGTTCTCATTGTTCATTTGAGATGATTATATAACTCGAGAAGTCAGATTCATGCACACTTAAAATGTGTGTTCCACTCAATTGGCATTTTCACCCTTAACTGATAGCGAATCTGACATCAACCAAGACGAATATTTAGAAAAGCAGGCGACTGAATGGTAATCCTGCTTTAAGCGATTGTAACGTGAAATATCGGCAAATTATAGAATTATATAATTCTGCCAAACAGATGCAACTTTAACTGTTCCAAAAAATGCGTATAAATCAATACATTGTTTATAATGTATTACCTAATATGTGGAATATTTTGAATGTAACTTTACTGAAATATGTTGAGAGAGAGCGAGAGGGATAGAGATAGAGGGGGAGTTGGAGGGGGTGAGGGAGTGAGTTAGGGAGGGTGTACAGAAGGGATTGAGAGAAGGAGTGATGGAGGGAGAGGGAGAGATAGAGAGATAAAGTGAGGGAGCGAGAGAGAGAGAGAGAGAGAGAGAGAGAGAGAGAGAGAGAGAGAGAGAGAGAGAGAGAGAGAGAGAGAGAGAGAGTAATTTAACAGACAACCGATTTTTAAAATCATATATGATTGGTTGAATTGAATATTCACATGGTGTTGACTATCAGTCACGATGCTATAGTTGCCCTAGTAATTAATCACCTCTGTAACGTTGTAATGGACGAAACTTACATATGTTATTGCTGTTGTATAATACAGATACGATGATGCTGATTGAAAAAATAACTTTACTTTGTATCGTGTGTGCCATAAGTTACACATGCTTTTGGGGAATACGTTTTCATATTCTTCAGAATGTTTCTGTAGAACCCAATTTCCTAAGCGCTTCAGGAATATCATAAGAGAATATTATGACATAAAACGTGTCGTTATACTCTGTAACTTAGCTGACAGCCTTAATTAGTTTCAATGTTATGAGTCATATATATATATATATATATATATATATATATATATATATATATATATATATATATATATATATATATATATATATATATATATATATATATATATATATATATATATATATATATATATATATATATATACCTTGTTTTCACATGTCAACATTATGGCTTCTATTGCTGGAAGCACAACTTCTTCCTGACTGCTACCTGAGGTAACCGTCTATTGTCTTATACTATAGACAATTATTAATTTTGATACAATATGTCAGATATAGCCTTGACTATGCCTTCCATTTTTAGATTTCTATTCTGCCATGAAAGAAAGATATTCAGTGTTTAATAGCTCACGGTTTATACGTTTCTCCAATCAATGAATGTTACCTTGGTTTACGTTTCAACAAATCAGAGATAGAGCCTGGGCTATTTCTCTCTCACCATATATGCTCAATGCCATAAATACAATCTATAGTTTGAATATTTTGAAATTAAATTGCCTGGAACCTCTAGCGTCGATGATGGAGCTATACCATGTTGAATATGACGTTAGCTAGCGAGTGACGTTTTGATTATGATGTCAGGTATTCTAGGGATAGACGAATCCCTGTGCACGAAAAAGCAATGGCCAAGCCTAGCGTAACACGATGTATAACATAGCATTTCATTCCACAATCTTGTATTATTGTCTTCAGATGCCGTCATCATGTTACTTGGAATATGCACAACACTGAATCTGCTGAAGGAATTTTAAAGCATAGAGTCGTATTATTGTTTGATCATTATGCTATAACGGGTGAATCCACTTTTAGTTATATCCTTTCCATTTCTAGCTAAGCTCCGCTCACGATGCGCCCATGATGTATGTTGGGACAGACGAACCCTGATTTCTAAGAATCCCAATATCAAGCTAACTATACATGTACGCTGTTGAATGTTTTGAAACAATTTTACTTGGTGCCAATGTGTTTCAAAATATTCAACAAAATGTTTAATAAAGAGTTAATCCATAAAATGTGTACACTTGACATACTATTAAGTGTTCATGACAGACTTAGATACCTCATTCAATACATATTTTGATTGTGATGTCAGCCTACCTCTTACACAATTGACACGCTGGACAGAAACGCAACAGAAACAAGATTAGTGTCTAGTCAACATATGTGTCATATAACTGCCATTACTCAAAATCCTCCACGTATATTGCTAATTCATGCAAAGTACCTATTAGTGTTTCAAGGTGACTGCCAGAAAAAGATCGCGTCCAACGAGTTTTCGGAAATATGATTGGGCGTCATTTAATTACTGATCACTTAAAGCAGTCCACTTGATTCTATTTAATTAACCTTTTCCAGTGCTATGATTGTCTCGCCACATGGATCAAGAACCAATTTGTTACTTATGAATCTTCCGTCATACTTATTCAAAATACATTACTCAGTAGGTGAACACCTAAAATCTGTTTGATCCTTTTTTTCTCCAAGCCATATCTCGAATAGTTTAGACATACATTTTTTTTGGGTATATATTGGCTGGAGACGACATGCCATTATTGGGTTTCATAGAAATCGGTTCCTCTTTGCCAGCAGCATTATCTCCCGCACATATTCGTATATCGATTATGATCAAATTTGCAAAAGGCTACCAGTGTGACAAAGAATATTAGTTGTTACTACATTCCACCCCTAACCCACACAATCTTGATTTGACCAGATTTATCTCCCTTGAAAATTAGAAGACTGTTGAAAATCTAACATGCCCCTTGTATGATAGGCCTGCCGAATTTCATTCAACGTATTGTTCAGCTACATACACATGTGGTATGTCATGTATATAGATGCTATCAGTTGGGAAAAATGTTTCTGAAACATGTATATAATTTTAATGGTGTTTTAATGACATTAAGGAAGTGAGTCTTTCTATCAAATTATTTTAATGTGAACAACTTATTCAAAATAATATATAGCTGCCATTTATAATTTTAATGGTATTTTAATGCCATTAAGGAAATGAGTGTTTCTGACAAAGGCCTTTTAATGGGAATACATTATTGAAAATAATATAGCTGCAATTTTAATGGCGTTTAATTCCACTACTCTTTTTAGTATTATCCATAAGTAGATTTAATGCTATTTTTAATGGCAATACAGACTTTCAAATATTTTTTTCTGGTTTTAACGGCATACATTTTCATGTGATTTATTCCAGTAAATTTAATGTTTTTAACGGCATGTATTTAATTGTCTTTGGTCATTAAAAAGAAACATACACAATTTAACGCCCATTACATTTTTTTGATATATATCGTTAACAGGATTTTATTGGTGCCACTGCTCATAGTAGGCAATTAAAATTCGTATTTACAGGCGTTTTAATGGCTTTACAATCAATCCCATTAAACAAATACAACCAGAATTCATGGGCTATCATCATGGGGTTTTCTGGTGTAATGGAATATTAATAGCCGTTTAATAGTAATTTAATGAGCAGTGCATGCTGTAGTGATGACTAATACACATTTTTTCAAAATCTCAAATGGAGGTGGGGGGGCATTTCTCTCTAAGTGAATCTAAACTTGGTCTCAATAGGAAAAATATAGGGGAAGACAGCCAGACCGACTGACTGACAGACAGAAATAGAGGCAGGCAGGCAGGCAGGCAGGCAGGCAGGCAGGCAGGCAGGCAGGCAGGCAGGCAGGCAGGCAGGCAGGCAGGCAGGCAGGCAGGCAGGCAGGCAGGCAGGCAGGCAGACGGAACTGACCACAAAACTAAGTCTGGCCTTCTGCATGAGTAATAAACAGTTCTTTATGCAAGAGGCGCTAATGTAATACTAATGTAATAATCTAACGTGGTTGATGCTCAATGTGACAAGTTTTTATTTCTTAGAAAAATGTACTGTGAAAAGAACATTGCTTCCAGCCATACATATATCAAATAGGCACATAACGTATTTGCAAGGTCTCTCGTTATATACAGACTAATGACTATTTAATTCATACACTACATTACTAAGATGATCGGCAAAGCTTTCTAAGTGAGAATCAATGATTTACTAGTCTAAAGGGAGATGTATTTATTTCCCGATGTATTGCAGTCATAGACTATATGTCAAAAACATTCTTTCATTTCCTGATCAAAGTAGTATGTATATGATTTACACGTGTGTAAACACGTGATTGCGAAGATGATATTACTCTGAATCACAACCATAACTAATCCTTTCATTGAAGAATCCCACATATTTCATTTCCAAGGCAAACATACCGGGAAACCGTTTTATATTTTGAAATTAATTTATTTATTTTAGATTTGTCGTGAAAGGGTTAAAGTTTAAACAAGAACATCACATATTTGTTTGCTTTCCTTGCTATGGACACATGTCTAACTGGCAGTGCTATGAACGCATGAACACTATTACATTCACACCACTCCTATTCACAAAATCTCGTGAACCAGACTTTCTAGACATGGTGGTATCTATAAAATTACAATGTAGGTGGCGTGCCAAAGTAATGCCAATATTCTGTACAAAATAGAGAGAAACGCAATGCGAACAAGACAGCTACGCATTCAACAGAAGTCATATAACTGTCATCGCTGACACAAATGCATCTATTTCCCATTCATCAAAGACTTCCTTAGTGTCGATTAGTTTTCCAAGTTGACATGTTTGCCGAGACTATGCTCTCATTGATAGAAAAGGATACCTTACAAACAATGTTTGGAAATATGATCGAGTGTGATTTAATTGATTGTGAGAATGAGCGGTGACATGTATCCAATTTAATTACACTCTTACATTTCCCCGTCAGTGTGAAGCCAGAGACTAGGAATCAATATTTTTATTGTGAACGTCGTCCTAGATAAATTGACATTGAATCACCTCAGCATAACATTATGCTCTCTGCGTAGTGTATGTTACTGTACATACTCAAATCAGTAAGACCTATTGATATACACTATATAAAGTAAATTTTGCTACAAATGCCCGTTTTCATTCTAAAATGTGAGTGATTCATCAATGATATTACGATATTAAGATTATTATTTGATGAGATAACTTTGCCGACTTACATGGTATTCAATTGGAATGACGTATATGATGAAATCAATTCAATATCTTATCCTTAAGCGCATTTGCTCCCCATTTACACTTGGAATGCTAGGATTCCAATTGCAATACAACTAACAGGAGAGTTGTTGCATAATTTGAAAGTATTTCGACAGGAACTACTAGTGTGCCAAAGCGCAATAGTGCTGAGAAAAAACTGTTATCACCACCATTGTGGTATAGGAGAGTGGGCCAGATAATTACTGATCAAGAAAAGTATTAATTGCATGTCTCTGATGAATTTGCAATTTAATAAGCCTTCAGTTGAATGGTTTAAAATTATTTTGACTGCAGCAATATGTTGCTCCTGCGTAGTTACATTGATATTGGGATTCTAGGAACTAAGTGTTCAAAATATATAAAGTGATCTCAACACGCAGAAAACGTGGCCATACCGTAGCTAGAAAAGGGGTAGCTTGGCGAGAAATGGGTGGGACATGGCTACAACTGGATCCCTCCCTTGCTTCTATTTTTAAACGCAAAATTTGTCTTGCACTATTCGAAGCAAGCGTCTATATATGCATTGCGTATTGGTCTAAAATAATGTGATGACACTGACGCAATTTTCAAAATCAAGTTGATGGACAGCTCATCCAACACACGATAATACTCTTCAAACTTTATTACTATGGATGGGTTGTCATAATGGCACATTTACATGGCACACAATAGTGATCACTAATCCACATCACTGTTACCGATCCAGATATTAAACATGCAATACTCAGCATCAAATTCACTGAACCGGGGACTAAACATACAATAATCAGCATCAAATTCACTGAACCGGGGACTAAACATGCAATAATCTGCATCAAAGTCACTGAACAGGGGACTAAGCATGCAATAATATACATCAAATTCACTGAACCGGAGACTAACCATGTAATAATCTGAATCAGTCACTGAATCGGGGACTAAACATGCAATAATCTGCATCAAAGTCACTGAGCCAGGGACTAACCATGTAATAATCTGAATCAAATTCACTGAACTGGGAACTAATCATGCAATAATCTGGATCAAATTCACTGAACCGGGAACTAACCATACAATAATCTGTATCAAATTCACTGAACCAGGTACTAACCATGTAATCATCTGCATTAAATTCACTGAACCGGGAACTAACCATGCAATAATCTGCATCAAATTCACTGAACCGGGAACTAACCATACAATAGTCTGTATCAAATTTACTGAACCAGGGACAAACCTTGCAATAATCTGCATCAAATGCAATGAACCGGGAACTAACCATGCAATAATCTGCATCAAATTCACTGAACTGGGGACTAACCATGCAATCATTTGCATTAAATTCACTGAACCGGGAACTAACAATGCAATAATCTGCATCAAATTCACTGAACCAAGGACTAACCATGTAATAATCTGAATCAAAACCACTTAACAGGGGACTAACCATGCAATAATCTGAATCAAAGTCACTGAACCGGGGACTAAACATACAATAATCTGCATAAAAGTCACTTAACCGGGGATCAACCATGTAATAATCTGAATCAAAGTCACTGAACTGGGGACTAACCATGCAATAATCAGCATAAAATTCACTGAACCTGGAACTAACAATGCAATAATCTGCATCAAATTCACTGAACTTGGGACTAACCATACAATAATCTGCATCAAATTCACTAAACCGGGAGCTAACGATGCAATAATCTCCATCAAATTCACTTTTCTCCTTCTCCCGAAGATTTTATTCTGTCATAATTAGGCTACCTACAACATCTCTCCTCCTCCTCCTCCTCTTCCTCCTCATCCTCCTCCTCCTCTTTTGCCTCCTCCTCCTCATACTCCTTCATTTTCTTTTTCTTCTTCTTCTTCTTCATCTTCTTCTTCTTGTTTTTCTTCTTCTTCTTCTTGTTTTTCTTCTTCTTCTTTTTCTTTTTCTTCTTCTTTTTCTTTTTCTTTTTCTTTTTCTTTTTCTTTTTCTTCTTCTTCTTCTTCTTCTTCTTCGTCTTCTTCTTCTTCTTCTTCTTCTTCTTCTTCTTCTTCTTCTTATTATTATTATTATTATTATTATTATTATTAATATTAATAATGTCATTGTTGTTATTACTGTTGTGACAGTTGGCAATATTGTTATTCGCCTCTTGATTTATTTAATGTAATATATTTGTATGTATGTGGGAGACACGGTCATAAGACATGTCTTGTTGTGCTCCCACATAGACTAAAACTAAACCTTGTTTAAATCAAATTCACTGAACCGGGGACTGATCATGCAATAATCTGCATCAAATTCACTGAACAGGGAACTAACCATGCAATAATCTGCATCAAAATCACTGAACTGGGGACCATTCATGCAATAATCTGCATCAAATTCACTGAACTCGGGACTAACCATGCAGTAATACGCATCAAATTCACTGAAATGGGGACTACTCATGCAATAATCAGCATCAAATTCACTGAACCGGGGATAACCATGCAATAATCTGCATCGAATTCACTGAACCTGGGACTAACCATGCAACAATCTGTATCAAAGTCACTGAACCAGGGACTAGCCATGTAATAATCCAAATCAAATTCACTGAACCAGGGTCTAAACATGCAATAATCTACCTCAAATTCACTGAACCGGGTACTAACCATGCAATAATCAGCATCTAGTTGCCTGAATCAGCTTTTACAAAATAAAATATTTCGAAACCATTTAATATCAAATATATATATATAAATAATTAGATAGGCTACGTATATTGCAAGAAGGTCATATACGGTAGGCTATTCTATCAGTTATTAGATGTAAATATTTTATGCGATCATAATCATAATACTATTTTATGGAATTTATTCTAGCTATCTGCTTTCAAGGTTTCATATTCTCCATTCTCCATGGAATGGTAGGTCTGAATAATTCATGAATGCTTGTGGAGAACTGAGAACACAGTGCGAAAATCTAAGCATCATATATATATCTCACCAATCTGGTCCTGGATATAGCTCTGCGTAGGACTCCCACTAGACTCACAGGCATGTCACCCTCCATGCTGGAGATGACATTCACAGACACCCGATAGCTGATTTGTCAGGTTGAAAAGGGCTTACCCGGATAATGACATCATTTTCTTCTTCTTTTCAGAATAAGCACACTATGAAGGAGCACCACCACATACCTGGTTTACATATTAGCAACGGACACTATTGGCAATGCTAATAATTAAATCTAATTATATATGCCGTATCCATCAAGTAAATAGTCATGCTAATAATTATATCTAATTATATCTGACGTATCCAGCAAGTAAATAGTCAACAATATATAAACTGGCTGATCCAGGGTTAGGAATGATCATGGTGGCAGTGCGCATTATAAGATTTGCAGACACGTATCGCGGTGCTCTGAATTGTTGGAGGAAAATACAACAACTTCACGACTTACAATACCGCTCAGCATCCTGTTGAATGTTTTGAACATAATCGGAGTCGAAGTTATGGCTTCATAAGGCAATATTCAATAACACGTTTATTAGCTAGTGTTCCAAGCTGTACTAACTAAAATGTTTTTGTGTTTTTTTTGGAAACATGTAATACTATTTTCCACCTTACTGTAACATTTGCTAGGATGTTATAATCACGTTTATCCAGACATTTGCAACACGAAACGTGGATTAATGCATGTCTGTGAGTAATTACATGAATGTACCAACTTTGGTAAGAATAATATGGTATCGGAAATTAAACATATATTTACAGTAAATACATAGCTTTCTAAGACAGACTTCAGTTATTTAATGTGAGCCATGCGACCCGATTCTTTGGCACGAGTATAGTCATTTGAAGCGCCCTCTTTTGCCAGTTAAGAGTACTACTACATGGAATACTGTGTAGTGAATTGGCAGCAACAAGTCCCTCAGGGCTGTGCAGCTCTTGAACGTGCTCGCGAGTCTGGACTCCCACAACTTATGGCCAGCTTGCCGAACAAAGTGAGAATATAATATTTTTTAAATTCCCAAAGCGTACACGCTGTACCATTTAAAGGTATTTACGATATTTTATAGTTTCACTGCCGATGTGATTCCAGTAACGGATATCGCTGCCAGTACAAATATATTTAAATGCTATCACTATGGCAACTGATAGGATAAAAGACGGATTTTTCTTTGAGAAATGATCGAATTATTCTGGACTATTTAGATCGGAACCACAGGAAAGCAATGTATGGTGTGAATTATCTGAAGACACTCAGCAGCTGTCTAGAAGAGACAGATTGCCATGAAATCACAATGCTCGTAGATTACAGCGTACCACGTACTATGCGCCGTAGCGGGCGATGTGAACTCAGTAGCTAAACGTTATATATAGTCCAATGCGACTGAGAGAACATCTGCGTTCTGTCACCAACATTATATTGTGATTCCACAATGAGAGAAACCTTGTATTTTAGCACCAACATTTATTGTGATTCCTCCATGAAAGACAACATGCATTAAGGACTAACCATCTGTTCTAAGATTTTCCTTCAGAACTGCTAATTTGTAATATGGTTACATCTGACATTACAATTAGGTATTTACTGAGCGGTTGTGTTGTTATAGCACAAAGCTTGCAACATTTCCCGCAAGATTCATATAAATACAATTTGCGTCTTGGACCACTGTATTGGGCATGGGCCAGATTCTTGACAACTTCTTGTAGACTGCATTAGTAAATGCATCATAATATTTCAGGCATATTCCACAATAAAATCATGTATTTCTAACTATACTCGTCTTGTCTAACTGAGCTCCATCTACCTTTTAAATCTAGTTTAATACCTTCAACCCCACAGTCTCAGTATCTCAAAACCATGATAACAATATTTGCCGGTAAGCTGTTGAATATCTTTATGGGGGCTGTTGCTGCCAATGGCAACGACATTTCGCAGTTAAATTCGCTTTGAAATTGTCAACAGAATGTCTGATAAATTATACAGTCATCAAAGACATACAAGTCAGACACTTTCGTAAGGTGCACTTGCTACAGGAAGAACTAGGCCATTGTCAGTGAGAGATAGCATCCGTTCATTGCATCACGGTTTGCGACAGATGAAGCTGCATTATCTCTGCAAGTTTCATGAGGGTGGATAAGATGAGACTATGGTAAACATTATACTTTACTTAGCATCCCCGTATAACGATGCCGAAATGATATGACATGCTGCGTGGCATGGCAGAGGCGATTTTATAGCTAGATCGAAACATGTCTTGCGCAATAAGACGAGATACGCCTACAAGACGACGCATACACTTCTTCTCATGAAGTTCACAAGGAATTACCGCTGATCATTAAAACCTGTCCGTGGGGTCTGCGAAGCTCTTTTCTCCTCTCGTTAATGACGTTCTGAGACGTAACCATGTGCAGCTTTCCCCCAAGGATGGATATTAAGGTGACTGGGCCATCTATAAATTCCACAGCCTAGTACTAAAGTGGCGTAGGAGTATACTTGTTTTTGGCATATCAAATTGTCGAAACAGTATTGCGCCATGTAGTCTCGCATCGCTATATTCAGCTAGCGCATATAAGTTGAAAATATGGTCATATTAATTCAATCCAATGTAGATATATATTTTAGCTACGCCACGCCGAACTCTAGCTACGACCTGCCTGCAACACCGCCCTGTCAAAGTAGTTTCAAGATATTCAATAGAATGTTTGTAAAGTAGTAAAGAAAACTGACGGAATTTTAACATATCATAACTGATTTAGCTACACCATTTATTACGTATATTGATTGTCACGTCAGCCTACATGTGGCGTAATTTCATTATGACACCATATAATCAAGAGTGACAGATTGGATTCATATATTGTTTATCTGTATTACATGACATAACAACCACTGTATTTATAGCACAAAATGGAGTTATCGGTAAAGGCAGCAACAGCACCTAGTGAAATTAATTAAAAAAATATTGTACAGCTTACTGTAAATATTTACCTTGAATTTGGAATACTGGGAATTCAGGATTTAAAGTGTATAAACTGATTTGAACCCACGTAGTACAGTGGGCGGAGTTTACTTAGAAATGGGTCCCTCTGTTGACCTACGAGATAGCAATGACAACGGATGAAACTGTACTGCTAAATATACCCTGTGCATAGTGAGTATTATCTAGGCCACAGTGTCGGATTTCAGAAACGTACTCCGAAAGATATCCATCCTACGCGACCCCTCGCCCATAGGTAGCTATGCTGCGGCTAGACTATACACTCGTCTGAATAGAGTTTAACTCTTCAAACCTTGAATTCCCAGAATCTCAATTTCAAGTTAATCATATATGTAAGCTTTCGACAATTTTGAAACTATTTTGGATGGGAGTTGTTGCTGCCCGTGGTAGCAACATCGACCATTAAAACTTCTTTGAAAATATTCAACAAAATTTTATTAAATATTTTATTCACTAAAATATACACGTCAAAGAGATATTGTCGGACCGTTGCCCCTCAAGTGTCGAACCTACGTCATTCACCTGCAACGTCCGCATATTTTGAAGCATCTGCTTTTATTTTTGTTGGAAGCGGTGTTCGAACTGACCAACTAAATCGCCGATGGTACAATTCAATATCACCGTGAAAGCAAATTAATAATAGATTGGTAAACAGCTTGTTTGACATCATCTTCACATAGACATGTATCCGTAATTTGGGAGGCTGGAAAACGCGTCTCTACTGTGAACCCAGTAGTCAGTACTGCACCAGAATGTTATCGCCATAAGCATGGTCACTACCACAATTGGGAAAGCGAAAACGCCCAGTTCAATCGAGTAGAGAATGGATTATGTCCCTGGGCTGCGCCATGCAGTTGTAGTGGTATGAAAACATCTTGCAGCTGCAATCAGCCATTCTCTTTTGGCCATTGTTTCCTGTACTCAACCTGAGTCCTGGCAGCTCAATCAGCATCTTCTTGTTCCAGACTCTTTTAATTGGGAGTTAGTCGTAACTAAGTTGAAGATAACCTGTGACTCTATTATCTGTTGATCAATAAAACACGTTTAATTTGAAGAGGTTTCACTTGTTTTTGTCATGCTACATTATAAATCTCCAATTTTCTATTTAGAGTTACATTCTGAATCAATGGACCTTTCCATTTTAGCTATGCCCCGCCCATCACTAGCTAAGCCCCACCCACACCTCGCCACGTTGGGATTGATCGATCCACGAATGCTCTAACTATTACTTTCTTGAAAACTATACAGGGAAGCTGTTGAATATTTTCTAGCTAATTTGACTGGGTGTTGTTGCTGCCTATGGCTGCATATGGCAGCAACAGCGCCCAGTCAAATTAGTTTAAAACTATTCAACAGAATATTTATTAAATAGTAAATATATACAATTTGTACAATAACGCAGATACCGTCTTCAAATATGCATTTGTGACGTACTTATCGACGTCATTCATGACGTCATTCGTTATGATACCATTCTACACATCGGGTAGTTGATTATGACGTCATATGATGGTGGGTACTCTGGAAAGGTGAATTGCACGCCTTCCGTAGCGGTGTACACTCACTGTGTGTGTTATGTGTCATCATGGGCATGGTTTATGTCGTAACACCGAGTCTTATGCTTCAAACTTGAGACTGGAAGTTATCCAGTTTTGGCTATGTTCCACCTATCTTTAGATAAGCTCCACCCACGCTTTACCCGTTTTGGGATCGATCGATTCCGGAACTCATTGAATATCAATTTCCAGAAATGTATACAGGTACGCTTATGTATATTTCGAAACTAATTTGACTGGGTGCTGTTGCTGCACATGGCAGCAGCAGCTCCCAGTAATATCAGATTCAAAATGTTCAACATCATGTTTATTAAATGGTAAAGACATACAATTCGTACAACAG
Organism: Chaetoderma sp. LZ-2023a; assembly: GCA_034401795.1. Taxonomy (NCBI): domain Eukaryota; kingdom Metazoa; phylum Mollusca; class Caudofoveata; order Chaetodermatida; family Chaetodermatidae; genus Chaetoderma; species Chaetoderma sp. LZ-2023a. Next base: position 62,666,458 of record CM067366.1, on the reverse strand, counting down.
CGCTTTCCTGACGATCTTAGCTACGCCATTCATACCATAATTGATTATGACGTCAGCCTACAAGTCACGTAGTCGATTATGACATTCAATGTTTGATCGATACACTGCACTCCTCCATTCCTCCATCAAGCCGCGTGTGACGATGTCGAATTGCACCTTGTGCAACTTCAGTTGGCAAACACACAATTAACCGTTCGCATCAAATCAACGCTTTCTGTATAATTTGTTAAATCAAAATGATTGACACAAGGAGGTTTGTCGATATGGAACGCCACCTATTACCTTTGCGAGGCTCTATAACCTATTTGAGAAGATTTGACAGAAGCAAACCCTCCAATCTCAAGGTTAGACATCCCACTGGAGTAGGGAGATGGTGTTGCATTTTATCGATGAGAAGGATCCACTTGATGAACTTCTTCCAAGAACCTCAATCCAGGTCACAACCTTTTCATGACCTGAGCTAAAAAGAGTATACCTGTCGACACAAAGGAAATGAATGATAGAGGCACCTTATCCCCGTGCCGAGAGAAGTCGATGAAGAGAATAATTCTCGACTCACAAAATCGTTGCGTAATATTGACCATTGCTCTTCTGGAGGCTGTGGATTCGCGGCTGTGAAATTCCCATGAAAATCAAGATGCGCCAATGCGAAGTTACAATGCTATTAATAATGCCATCCAGCGGTGACACAGATGGATAACTCAAAGGCTCTCTTGAAAAAACCCTCAACACTTTATCATCGCAAACACTTGTTTGTTACAGATAGTGCACCAGGGTGTAACGGTCTGTTAGGTTAGTGCAACAGCGAGGGTCAATGTGTGGACATGTTCTCAGAATGCCACAGCGTATATCAGGCCAGAAAATATTCGAAATTTGAGGTCTACGTGCCAATAATATTTATCGTACACATAGAGAACGTCATAACACCCAACTTAATAACTGTTTTACGATCAAACCTCACAAATGATAATCTATGACCACAAAAGACGAAATAGGACCCAATGGATCATAGGATGCTCACCACGGACAAGATAAAATGGAGAAGGCTTGAGCGGTCTATTTGAAGCTAAAGTTAAACTTACACCCCTTTCAATTGAAGGACTGGGTTACGTATTTTTATAAAGACCTCTTTGTAAAGCTAGATTGATGATGGAATGTGGAAAGCCTATTCATGGCGAATCTGGGCTATGGCTGTGGGCTTTGAGAATAGGACATAGGGACGGACCTGCCATGGTAGATAGCATAGATGCAATTGTGTGTTTCGCTTAGTGTGGTTTGGGTGGTTATTTGCTAGACTATAGAGGGATCCTGCCTGACAGTCACGCATATGGCAACATAATCAATTCTTCCACGGGTAGGATGGCGCCACAATCAAATATGTCATGAATCGCATATCTACGTCTATCTTAAACGCTTAATCAGTGATCTGTCAAACTGTGCGAATTTTATGTTTTTAATTTAATATTTATTTAATAACCATTCTGTTGAATATTTTGAAATTTATTTTACTAGGCGCTGTTTCTCCTATAGGCAGCAACAGTACCCAGACAAATTAGTTTCAAAATATTCAACAGCTTACCTGTGTAGTTTTCTGGAAATTGAGATTCAGAGAGTTCAGTGTTCCCTCGATCTCAACACTGGGACGAGCCTAGGCGGAGCTTAGATAGGAATGGCTAAAACTGAATTCCCTTCGTGTGGGTTCCGCTAAAATTGCGGTTTTGTGTAGTTACTTGTTAGACTATTCCAATTTCATCATCTACATAGGTGATATGGGACCCTTGCAGATTAACTAGCGGATAAAAGAACACCATCCTTGCGTCTAAAAAATTGGACTGCCGCTGATATTAAATAGGAATACGTTTAAGATTCTATTAAAATATGACTCATAATTATCATATAAACCTGGACTGTCAAACATTGTTCTTAAGTGCAAATGTATGTACATTTACCGGTTTCCCCATTTTACCACAGAATGATTTAGGAAAGACGTCAAACTTATCTGTTAGGACAGATATAGCAATACAATCAACATCCGGTAAAATAAAATTCGGGTTTGCAGTATTACAGTAGTGTAATAGCAAAGAGCTGTAGATGATTATTTTTATCGGTAAATATTATTTAAAATATCGTGATTTTGGCACACGGACTGTGGAAATCATTCGCCGTTAAAGTGCCAATTTCTTATCCGTGAAAATAGTAAACTATCATCTCACATATTTGATCAGTCTTTCGGGATACATGGTGATTTAATTGTTATGCCATATTTATATATCTTACTGGTACCAGTATGAATACTGCGGCCCTTTAAAACTATGAGTAACGGGACTGAACGAATTAGACCGTATCGATATCTGCAAGAATACATATTGGGCTGCTTGCCAAATAAAGGACACTATTCAATACAATGCCGACAAAAGCGTCGCAGAAAGCGCATTGTTCAAGCGGTAACTGATGCCATTACTTAGATATCAATATCCATTTCTATTCATGTAATTGTTAAGTCGCTTTCCCTTTCGACATGGTTGATCTCAGTGTCTGACATGAACAGCTTCCAGCGAGTGCGTCAAGGTATGATCGAGTGTGATTTAATGCCTGACGACTGCTTGTGGTGAACAGGCCTCAAATTAACCCTTATACTGAATCTGACTGGAAACGGCGCCAGCAGTGGTCTTGAGAAATGTCAATCTGGAGACCAACAACATGGTTGAACATGTACAACTGTAATCACTGACGCCATAACTGGGCCATTCATTGTACTGATAAATATTCTATAATAATCTTTTGGTCTGCAAATGGATATTTTCTCCAAGATGGTTAATTAATTATCCTCTCGCAATGACTCATCCATTTGTCTGCAGCCCATATAAGGCCTGGACATCATTGCGCTAGCCTCTAAATGAAATAGAGATTCAATCCTGGTGTACTGTTCTCATTGTGCATTTGAGATGATTATCTAACCAAAGAAGTTAGATTCATGCATACTTAAGACAATTGAGTTGACCATTATCACCCTCAACCGATAGGGAACCTGATAACAATCAGTACGAATATTGATAAATTTAAACGATTTTAAGCCGAAATATCGGCAAATGATAGACTTATATAGTTCGACAAAGAGATGCAATTTTAACAGTTTCAACAATGCATATCAAACACAATATATTGGTTATAACCTATCAATTAATATG
>CM067366.1:62646518-62662770 GCA_034401795.1 Chaetoderma sp. LZ-2023a | reverse complement strand
GCATGACACGTGTGTTGTGCACGAGCAAGCAATGTCCAGGACTAACGCAACACAATGCATGACATAGCATTCCATTCCACAATGTTGAATTGTTGTCTTCAGATGCCGGCATCATATTATTTGGAACTTGGAATGTGCACAGCACTGAATCTGCTGAAGCAATCTTAAGGCATTTAGTCGTATTACTCTTTGATCGTTATGCTATAATGGGCGAATCCACTTTTAATAATGTCCTTCCCATTTCTAGCCAAGCTCCGAACACGATGTGCTCGCATTTCATGTTGCGATCGAGCGAACCCTGAATTCCAAGAATCCCACTATCAAGGTAACTATACACGTAAGGTGTTGCATATTTTGAAAGAAATTTGACTGGGTGCTTTTGATCCGCAAAATCCGTTTCAAAATATTCACCAACATGTTTAATAAATAGAAAATATGCCGAAAGCGGGATATTCGCCAAAAAAAAATACAATATATATAGCACACGCTCGATAGAAACGTGACAGAAAGAAGATTAGTCTCTAGTCAACACATGTGTCATATAACTGCCATCACTTAATAACCCATGTCTATTTCTCATTCATGCAAAGTGCTAATTATTTTTTCACGGTGACATGTTTGTCTTCATTGCCAGAAAAAGACCGCACCCAACGAGTCCTCGGAAATATGATTGAGCGTCATTTAATTACGGATCACTGAGAGCGGTCGACTGGATCCTATTTAATTACATTTTCCCAGTGCTAGGATCGTCTCGCGACATGGATATTGAACCAATTTGTTGCTTATGAATCTGCAGTCATACTTATTCATAATATATTACTCAGTAGGTGACGTCATTAGTCAAATTCCATACATCCGACAAGAAAGTGGCGAATATCCTACAATAATAATCTTAATGGATGAATCCGATCTGTCACTATCAGTCAAGTATATGACGTCATAATGAATCACATGATAATTATATAATTAAGCTGATGTTCCAATCAAAATGCACAATGAATGACGCAACTAGGTCCATCATGTCCTTCAATTGTACGAATTGTAAGTCTTTACTATTTAATAAGCATTCTGTTGAGTATTTTTACATAAGCATTCTGTTGAATATTTTGAAACTAATTTGGGCGATGGCGCCTGGTTAAATTAGTATCAAACTATTCAACGGCTTACCTGTATAGTCACCTTGAAATTGAGATTCTGGGAATTCAGGAATCAAATATATAAATTGATCCTAACACACGCAGAAGTGAGTGGACGTGGCTAGAAATGGGCGTGGGCTAGCTAGAATCGCTGGATCCATCAATTATGTAATGCTCATCAACAGCCTGCTGGCGTTTTCTGACAACTCAAATGCGGCATGGGAGTCTGGAACACCACGTGTCCTTCAATGGTGGCCTCGGAAAATGGTGGGTGAAAATTACATTAGAAAAGCAGATTGCCATGGGTATTGTTAAAATGACACAAAGACGCTGCGCAAATCATTGATTTATACGACACCGGCTTGCGCAATGATTGCTTTGCTCGAGCTAACTGCATATCGCATATCCTGGCGGAAATGCGAGCTGTATAGGTCTCTACAGAGAGTTCATAAGCTGTCAGAACGGATGGAAATAAAAATTTATAGTAATGGTCTTGATGCTATCACGAATGTTATTACCCGGATACAACCAGTGTCAAGTTTTTATGTCAGGAAATCATACGTGCACTTACGTATTCTGAATCATCATGCGTCAGAAATACTATCCATAATTAACCAAATATGGTATGTTTTGTTCAATGACAACATATGCTGAAACACCATCCTCCTTTCTGTTTCTTGTTTTACATGACTCGTTCGCCGCATTACAGAATGTGAAGAATGGAGGGATGCGACCTGTCATTCAATTATATGACGTCATGCTCAATTAACGCCACATGTAGGCTGGCGTCGCAATCAAAGTGCTTAATAAATGATGTAACTACGTAACTACCTCCATTATGCACATTGAAAGGTCCGTCAAGTGTGCGAATTGTATATCTTTGATGGATTTACTATTTATTAAACATTCTATTGAAACGAATATATGCATAGGCAGGAACAACACCCAATCGAATTAGTTAACAAAATATTCATCAGGTTGCATGTACGCTTGTGATGTGATGGTGGTGGTGGTTGTGATGGCGGCGGCAGCGTAGGGGGAAGCAGCGACGGCGGCATCTCGAGGTGAAATATATGTATATGTCAACAATGTCATTTTAAATAGTTGATATTATGTCGAGTTTTATGATAATTACACATCGCAACAACAGCTCCCGACCGAATTAGTTTCAAAATAATATGCAGCAGACTGTTATTTAAATTGTAAATCCACCCACCGCATTCAATAGATGGATCCATCTCTAGCTAAGCTCCGCCCATGCTGCGCGTGTTTTGGGATCGATTTAGATACTTTGAATCCGAAATTTTCAGAATCCCAATTTCATGGTGACTATACAGGTAAGGTGTTAGATATTTTCAAACTAATTTGACTGACTGCTGTTGCTGTTCAAAATATTCAATAGCAAAGACATACAATTAGCAACCTAGACGGACATTTCAAAGTTCACGAGGAAGCTAGTTGTGTCACTATCTGTTGCTACATCAGCCTACATATGATGTAATGGACCTTTACAGTTTATCCAACAATCATTTGACATCATAATCAACTGCATGACGTGTAGGATGACGTCATAATCAATGATGGTATGAAGGACTTGGTCATTTCGACACGAAACGCCTAAATGATGACGGACTAAAGCGTTGTTGTACGAATTCACAATTTAATAAATATGTTGATAGGCAGCAACAGCACTCAGTCAAATTAGTTTCAAAATATTCAACAGGTTACCTGTATAGGTTTCTGGAAGTTATTAGTAAGGAAGTGCAAGGCTCGATCGATCCCAACACGGGCAAAGTCTGGGTGGAGCTTAGCTAGAGATGGGAGGGGCATAGCTAAAACTGGGTTCTTCAAATGAGTATGACGTCAGGTACTTGAGTGACTGGTCCGATTTCTCTACTTTCTTTACTCAGGTATATGCGCTAGCGTGACATATTGTTATGGAGAAACCTTCAACCGGAGCCTGATATGTGATCCTATCAGACAATAATTGATATCATTGAGCTTAAGAGAATCTGCCGGCAATCAATATTTATATTTTAAAGATTTAGAACAAGGCAGTCAGCAGTGGTAATATGAAAGACATCCTACAACGACTTCTTTTCGTCGCCATGGCATCACTGACTTACATAGTGTTGTTTTGTGGGGCAGACGGCATTAGTGAGTGCTATTTAAGCTGGCTCGTGGTGAGGTGCTGTTAGTGACGGCTGTCTAAGCTGTGGTTATAAACAGCTGTCAAGAGGATGAAATTCGCCAGAAGAAGTACCCAGCATGTGTGAATGTTTTATGCAAAACCTCTCCATAGGGTCTGTTAATCCCCAGCATCTGCGTTTCTATATCAATATTTAGGCATGTCTTATTGAAAACAGACACAGTTCAAGCTTTCCTCGACCAATGCCTTCGAACAATTATTCAGGAATTTACAATGTTATGCCAAGGCAATCTGACGATGATTTTGAAAATTATCTTGCTGTGTGACCTATGTGTTCAAGCAAATGTCAGGAATTTATGTTTTAACCCATCCATGAAGAAACCGACAGACCCCTGCTTCTGAAGTAGCCTTATGGAATCACCATTTGCATCCCAAGAGAAGACTATCTTGTGGAGAATTACCAAAAATGGCTTTCTCCCGTCCTGCAAATGGACAGTTAATAATCAAATATTTTGATTTTCTTGATCCAACTTAGCCATTAAATTGCTATGCGAACGAGACATAACAGCGACTAAAAAAATAATGTTGCTGTACGGCCATGCTATCGTAAACGCAAGGTTAAATTTATCTGCATGCAAGATAGAACGTAATAAAACATTCTAATAATTGTCCAAGTTATTTTCAGCAAGCATTAAACGTAATTATATGCATTAGTGATAGGACTTTATGTATTAATTATTCCGATGAGTTTCAAGCGAGGTGATATGATTGCCATTATATAAAAGTTGTGAAGCATCGCCATCTTTCTTGTTGTTCGTCCATTTAATGGAGAGATTCGATATGTCACTTAAATATATGACGTCATAATCAAGTACGTCACGTGTAGACTGATGTCACAATCAAAATGTGTAATGAATGGCGTATCTAGCTCCGTACGTTTGAGAAGTGTACGAATTATAGGTCCTTGTTGAATTTACTATTTAATAAATATGTTGTTGAATAATTTGAAACTAATTTGACAGGGCGATTTTTCTGCCATCAGATGCAACAGCGCCCAATTAAATTAGTTTCAAAATATTCAACATCTTTCCAGTATGGTTAACTTGATATTGGGATTTTGGGAATTCATGGTTTGCTCGAGCCCATCATGGGCAAAGTCTTGGCGGGGCTTAGATAGAAATAGGCGGGGCATAGCTAAAGCTGGAATGGTCTATTCGACTAACCACTGTTAATAGCCAAGTTGAGCAGTTGAAATGTATACGTTCTGCTATGTTAGATTTACCAGTGTAGCTGAATGTCATGGATGTTTGCGAATGGAATTTCCAAGGAAATCCATTGTAAATATATTTGCATATTTTAAATGGCCGTATTCCAAGTGGGATTTATTCTGTCTACTAGGATTCATAATTTCAGATCCTCATACTCAGTGGGCATGGCAGTGATGAATAATTCGAGCAAGCGAGTAAAAAGCCAATATAGCTGATATAGTGAGAACGGAATATAAGCTGGGAAAGTTTCTCTGGCTGGAACCAATTAGTGACACTGGTGGTGCTGTGTACACTGGTGTACGCCGAGTGAATAAATAATACCAGCCATAGCCGGTCATACAACCTCAGTTATATTTGCGTTAAGCTGATTAGGCACTACTTGTTACAGGTAAAATACTGTCTAATCTTAAAACAATTTGACTGAAAGCCGTTGTTTCCAGAGACAGAATCTGCATTCAGTTACAGGAATTTCAAAATATTCAGTAGGCATCATGTTGCGATCTTGGAAACCAGCAGTATATTTTGAAATCATTTTGACCGAAACTCATTGCTTCTACCCAGAAACAGTGACTTTCAATATAATGTTTTCAAAATAATCAATAATGAATTAACAGTAGCGAGCAAATCTCTCTACATCGATGCCTATAGAGAAAAATATTCATACAGTTTACGAAACTATATTCACGTTTGCTTTTGTTATACACACTATACATGCACACACAGTTGACACACTGCGGAGTGCGAAGCACCGTCTACGTCACTAATTGGTTTCAAGTTAACCGCTTCTAGATTTAATAAATGCTTTTCCTCAAATAATCTCAATTCATTTCCATTTTTATCAATGGTAATTTATTTGGGTCTACTATTGTATGAACTTATCAATACACATCATTTGTTATTTCGCTTTTCCATTCCTTTAACAACATAGGTGGGATATGCGTCTCCGAGTCACATAGTCAGATAGTCTCTAATAACATTACTGTTAGAGGTAATGGACATCGTTTCAGATCTAGCCAGACATAATGGATGCATCCGATCTGTTACTTGAGGACATGACGTCGTAGTCAATTACGTCACACGTAGGTTGTCGTCGCAATCATAATTGGCAGATAATACGCGGCCATGAAGTTGGAATAGTCAAGTCAAGCTTACAGTATCGCCAATCATTAGTTGACGTAATATATAGAACATAGTCCTTGTATTAAGCAGCAGAGACGACCGATAAAAGGTTACTTAAGACGGTGGACATGTCCAGCTTTAGCTATGCCCCGTCCATCTCTAGCTAAGTTCCACCCACACCTCGCTCGTGCTGAAACCGATCAATCCCTGAATTCCCTGCCTATTAATTTCCTAAAAACTATAAAGCTAAGCTGTTGAATATTTTGAAACTAATTTGACTGGGTGTTGTTACTGCCTATGGCGGCAACAACACCCAAGTAAATTAGTCTCAAACTACTCAATATCATCTTTATTAAATTGTAAAGCCATCTGCGTCATTCATGACGCGATTAATTATGCCATCGGTCCACACGACGCGTAGTTGATTATGACGTCATCTAATGGAGGGATAAACCGGAAAGGTTTACAGCCAAGGAACATCTTGATTACGTTTTGTTCGCTTGATTTCTAAATGTAATATGAAGTTGATGAAAGTTCTGCTATGGGGGAAGTGTGAATTGAGATTAACCATTATCACCTTGATGTCAATATTGTATCATTTACCGTGTCAGTAGCAAAGAAACTGCTGTACATTTTTTAACAATTTTGTTACACGGTGTTGATGTCTACGACAGCCGCATCTTCCACCAAATTGTTGAACAATGAACAATTCATCGCTTAGTGTAATTTGATAATTTGACACAGAGTGGTAAGTGTTCAGATGTGAAGATTAATCAGACTATTTATGTATTATTAGAACCTAATGTCGTAGAGAAAAGCTAAGACTCCATATTTACGTTCAGATATCGTGAACCATAATGACGTGCGCTCATAGCGAAGGTGATAATGGACCTTACCAAGAATATCCATCTATCATATGACGTCATAATCAACTACGTGACGTGTATGCTAACGTTATAATCATGAATCAATTATTTTATATTAATTAACCATTTAATTGTCACGATTTGTAAAGAAATGAAATTGTAGCTCAATGAATACAATTCATTCGCAGGCGAAGAGAATTAACCAATGAAATTTACAGAAATAAATATGTTTTTCTGCAAATGGAGATTGTTTTGGACAGCTTGGCCATTAAAAGGTTAAGAAATTTCAATTTTGCGTAGAATTAGCATCCATTGGCAGGCCAAGAGAAGCCTATCTTCTGAAAATGTATCGCTGGAATGACTGGCTCGATGGACATTCCTTACTGAAGAGGACGGCGTGGTCTGTTTCATCATCAAATGTTAAAGTTTACATAAGATGGGTTAACGTTTAATCCTCCGACACGTTGTACGAATTGTATGTCTTTGCTATTTAATAATCATGATGTTAAATATTTTGAACGTACTTTGACTGGGCGCTGTTGCTGTCATAGACAACAACAGCAACAATTCGAATTAGTTTCAAAATAGTCAACAGCTTACCTGTATAGTTTTCTGGAAATTGTTATCGGGCAAATATAAATTAAACAGGCACCTTTGAAAACTTAGATATAGAGTCTTATGTTGCACAAAATTAGTGTTACGAGTGTGTATATGTTATGATCGGCATGTCTGTTCGTATGTCTATGTATATGCCAAGTCTGCGCGACAAGTGCGAGGGTGAAGCGCGATGTCGCCTCGAGTCACGCGGACGCGTCTTGATTTTGTGCTGAAATTATGTTGGTGAAAATAAGGAGTGGTCCAGTTACTTAGTATTATGGTGAGCTCTGGGACCACATGAAGACATCGACCCATCCTTACTTCATCGTCACTCATATTAACACGATTTAGTGAAGCAAGATTCTAAGAATTCATAATTCAGACAATGTGACAACGCGTTCTAGTGAACCGAGACAGATGGGAAGAACAAGTTTCTTCAACAGCTGCCTTTATATCTTATCATCAATGACACATCCAAATCTATTCATTTCTGCTTTATTACCCACGATATCATATAGCGTTCTCTTAGTCTATGAACGCTAGCTCCTCACCAATGTATGCAGTGTGATTTAATTGCTAGAGACTGCGAGTGGTGACTTGGCAATATAATTAACCTCTTCCGGTGTTACTTTAGCGTGTCTGAAAGGGCTAATGAACCCGTGATATTATTTTACACGTCAGCTGAAGGAAGCAGAATTGCAGCTCGAGTTAGTATGACATATCGCGCTGAGCGTGAATTGCGATAATTAGGTATATTAATCAACAGAACTGTTCACATAACGCAGTTTCTTTATAGGGCTCTTGATGGCGTACCATTTCGCCCTCGACTGCCAACGAAACAACAACCATTGGATAATATTTAGATGGGAATTCGACTAAATAAATTTAGTGTCTAAGATAAACAACAGGAAATGCCAGTTAAAGGATATATGTTTAAATAAATGAATCAACATGCTCGTGCTGCCCTTCTGTGAAATTATTCAGATTACTTGCCGAGGGAGTGTCAGGATTCATGCAATACAACATTTCCTCATTCTAATTTCTAACTATAAGCTAATATGCAAGTGTGTTTGTGAAAGTATATGTATATACCTTTTAACTTGACATTTCCTCAGGACACAATTTACTTCAAGCTCCACTTACATGAGAGAAAAGCTGGTATTGACAGTTATTTTTCAATCATCTGAATGTGATTATTGTTTTATAACACGATACTAGGCCTATCTCTAGAACTGGAGAGAATTCATGAATCCATTTCTTCACTCAATCATATGACGTCATAATTAACTACGCGACGTGTAGCTTGATGATATCATCAATTATTCGATTAATCCCGTATTTAACGCTTAATAATCCGACACGTACGAATTTTAAGTTTTTGCTATTTAAGAAATATGCTATTGAATATTTTGAAACTGATTTGACTGGGCGCGGTTGCTGCCATAGGCAGGAACAGCACCCAGTTAAATTAGTTTCAAAATATTCATCAGCATACCTATATAATTTTCTGGAGATTGATAGTCAGAGAGTCCAGCGATTGATCGATCCCAACACGAGCGTGGTGTGGGTAGAGCTTAGATAGAGATGGGCGTGGCATGGATAACACTGGAAAGGCCAATTATTTGCCAATGCCTTGCGTCAGACCAATATCAAGTGCTCAACTGCATCGGTAATAACAGTTGTCGCAACTGCTAAATCAATAGACAACTTTGTCTATAGACATTTCTCTTATCTGTTTGATAACACACCAGGGCCTTCTTTCCCTACATGATACTTGCAATTAACAAGAAAATTTACTATAATTTGAGTCCTCGTTGTGGTCCATTATAAAACGTAGTATTGCAGATAACTAAAATCTTCCAAAAACTTTATCATTTATTCAAAGTTCCTTGGGCGTAACAGTTAGAAATAGGCTAGTAGGCTATCTAGTACACCGGCGATCTGTTGTGTAGCACACTCGGTACGCGATATATCGATACATTCAGCAATACCACAGACCACATATGTGTAAGCTTATGGGAGTTATGTTTGCTTGAATTACGTAAGAGAATGTGGCCTTCTAAAACTTCACTGCGCGTCGTCAATTGCGTCACTTAAAAGCCGATATTTCTCGGGGTGAATGCCAATACCGCAACGTTCCTAACTGCCAACATGTCACCATCTGTAATGGACTGGACCCAGATTGAACACGGTATTACAAATACTGTAGTGGATACATTTCTCAGTTGTTTTGACTTAAAGCAAAGCACCAGAGTTAACACGAATTGAGCCGTAAATTAGCAGAGGAACAAGGTAATCTTTCGGTAATCTGTTCCAGATTATGAACCTAATTTAATAAAAACAGCACCAGTCAAACTAGTCTCAAAATATTTCAAAGAATAATTATTAAGTTGTAATGGATTTTAGTTTTTGCTCTTTTGTGGCCAAGCCCAAAAATGTGTTCATATACCGACGCTTACGATACAATCCACTAACTTTGGCACCATCGCCATACGCTGTATTCGATTTTCTTTATTTTTAATAAATATAATATTTCACCCAAGTACTACATCGGTAGTTGAATGAGTATTGTTCAAAATGCGTCCACATTTAACATGTAGGCACTAGTCGTTATATAGTGAGATTCACAATAATGCAATAAAACACGAACATTTAGCTCATCGTTCTCTATTGCTTATAGCCAGATCACACGATTAGAGTTACGCAATGAATGGATACGATCTGTCACTCAAGTACATGACGTCGTAATCAAACACGACACAATTCCTATAGGCTGACGTCAAAATCAAAATGCATAGTCAATGATGTATCTAGCTCCCTCATAATCATTGAAAAAGTCCGCCAAATTTACGAATTGTTTATCTTTAATGGATTTCCTGTTTAATAAATATTACGTTACCAATTTTGAAACTAATTGGACTGGATGCCGCTGCTGGAATAGGCAGCAGTAGCACCCTGTTAAATTAGTTTCGAAATACTCAACAGCTTACCTATACAGCTATCTTGAAATTTGGATTCTGGGAATTCAAGATTAAATTATATAAATTGATTCCAAATGCGGAATTAGTTGGCGGAGCCTGGCTACAGATGGGCGTGGCCTGGATAGTAATGGACCCTTCCGTTATATGCCCTGTCATTGTCACTTTCCTCTCACAAAAGTTGTCATCGATTTTATAGATTGGCTTCATGGCTTTCTTCCTAGATCGGTTTTTCAAGAATCATCACCGTTATTAGTATTTCTCTTGTCATTCGAACACATATTCACTTATCAACTGCGACACAGTAATGTATGATGTATGGGATCTTTGTCAGACCAGCCGATAGGTCATGTACACTATGAGGTTAGATGGAGAGCTCGTGGTTTTATTGACCCAAATGAAAAGCCAGAAAAAATCTAAATGAATGGAATGGCATGTATGATTACTGTATTCTGCTACTGTAGTGGTAGAAACACCATACAGCTGCAATCAGTCCTTTTCGCATTTGACCACCGTGTCTTGTCCTGAGCCAAACCCTTTAGCTTCCGCAGGTCAATTCTTGATCCGAGAGAACCGAGTCCTGTTTTTGAAGTCACTCACAGCGCCCGTAACAGATATATACAACGACGTCCTCTCCCGGCTTTATATTTTCTCTCTGTGCTGGTGTGTTTTCTGACACACGTAGCACATGGCCAACCATGGACCATCTTTGCCGGACGGACAGCAGCAATGTATTACACATCTCGTATAGTACATGGATGGAGATTATGCTGTCTGGCCATCGGTGCCAAGTGATGGTGCGGGTGTGTTTTCGGTGGCAGGCATCATGTTTATCTAGATCTTCCTTTGGGGCTGCCCAATTGCTACAGCTATATAACATAGCGAATACGCAGGTTGCGTTGTATAAACGTGATCTTTTTTGCCAAGGGAATTTTTGATCTAGGAATCCATGGCTTCCAGAAGGACTGGAAAGCAATGTTCCCCATGACACATCGTGCATCAATGTCAGCAGTACTGAAGAGCAGCGCGTCCAGGAATTTAGGTTTTCCTACATGGCACAACGTGCAGCAATATCAGCAGTACTGCAGAGCAGTGCGCCCAGGATCTGACCTTTTCTTTCCTCCATGACACAGTGTGCCGCAATGTCAGCAGTACTGCAGAACAGGCGTCCACGAATTTACCTTTTCCTACATGGCACAACGTGCAGCAATATCAGCAGTACTGCAGAGCAGTGCGCCCATGATTTGACCTTTTCCTACATGACACAGCGTGCCGCAATGCCAGCAGTACTGCAGAGCAGTGCGGCCAGGAGTTTACCCTTTCCTCCATGACACAGCGTGCAGCGATGTCAGTAGTACTGCAGAGCAGTGCGGCCAGGAGTTTACCTTTCCTCCATCGTTTTCCAGCATGAAGTGGATCGTCATTTTCTTTAGTTTCGTATTTTGTCGATAGGTATATGTGGGTGTTTCGATTCATTCGCATATAAATTTTTTATTTTTTGTTTGCGCTTTATTTGGAAAGACATGGCTAATGATACTGCTGTATCTAACTTATATTTCAGTTCTAGTATTGATTAGGTAGGACAATCAATACATCTCTGCATTGGTAGAGCTATTCCTTCTTGTGTGTCCAAATTAAACTATATATGTATGGACGAGACTTAGTCTAATGCAGATATATAATAGAATTAAGACTATTATATATAGGCCAATATAGATATATCTTAAGAGGATGTATAGAACTCTTTTTTCGGGTCATGATTTAGAACATCGATTGGCTCTCAAAATTCATTTATTATTCTCCCATAGATAGGCATATATAACAGGCGACAAGAGTCATCAAGGTGTGCACAATTACATTATAAATTACAAGGCAAAAAACCCGAATAGAATGAAATTATATGAACAAAATACCAGAATATATGCAAACATTTAACCGCATCACGATTGCTACACCATATATTAAAAACCATTAGGAAACCTTCAGTTCATAACTATGCCATTTACATGGTAAGTAGCCATAAGCTAAATCGGGAATAGGGGCTGGTTGTGTTTGAAGGGTTAGTTGGAATGACTTAGCTCCAATTCATTTATCTTTTCCAGCCCAAAGCTCTGTGTTTTTAAAAATGTTATATTAACCTTTGAATTCGAAGTGCCACAGTCCAAAACACATTTCAATTGAGTTTATATTTTTCTAGGAGGGGTTTATGGGACCGACAAGTGTTATTCACATAAACCAGCTTAAAACACACATAAGGTTAAATTTATGATTGTTTTTTAGTGAAATCATGATTCAAAGGGATACATCATAACATATTTTTAGTCGAGAGTGTAATACAGTTTTCGATGAAACACCTTTTTGAATATTTTACACTAATTTGACCCGAGGCTGTTGCTGCTTATATCTATTGTAGGTATCAAGTTGCAAATCGGCCACCTGGAAGGTATGTAGCACAATCTGAAGTATATGTAGACCATTGGAACTGCTTCAGCCAAAATAATGGTGGTTTAATCATTGTCTCACATCAAAAGCATACCGACCTAACAATGTTGTGGACTTCCCAATGTGCATTTTCTCTGTCAGGTACACACACCTCGAATAACTGTAACAGTAGTTATCATTGCAACTATCCTATTACATAGCATATATGTATACAACCTGATATGTCGCTTCACTCTCTTTGATTAACCAGTTCATTGACATGACCATCGTATGTCGTCATTCGGGATAATATCAGTTCTTGATCACGGTGAGATCCTTATTGCCGATTTCACTGTACAAATCAGTGCCGTATTTCAAGTACGAATGGAAGCTGTAATAAATTAGCCTTGCTACACGAAACCTTATTGACTCCCTGCTAGGTTTTCGATAGCCAAATCAAAGACTTGCCATATATTGTACTACAGATTGGCATGTCGTAAATGGGCATCCTATACATTAACACTCGCGGATACATACACACTAGGTTGTTTCTTATTTTAAGAGCACGATCATACTGAATAGCTCGATATCTTTATAACAGCATTGACCAAACCTAGCTATTATATTTGTTTTCCTGTTTAGCAGTCTGAGACGTCTCTTCTACAACACACATATTTGACCACTATTTCCACAATATATTGCAACATGGCAATGAACGTTTCTCACATTCTTGCATCCATAAAATACTTTTGGGTGAGCGGGCAAGCAAAAAAATCGTCTTCCTGGATGACAGAGTGAAAGCGTGTGATTGGCTTTTCTGAGAGTTGGCTCATGCATAAATATTAATACACGATCACGTGTCGATTGCATTCCACGTTTTATTATATTATCCAGTTGATTGTGGAGGCTCTTACTTAACATTTTAGAAATTAGGATCATTCTAATATATTACAGTAGGTGCTGAGGCCAAGGTATTCATTTTCTTTGTACCAAGCCACATTTATCTTAGACGATAGCACACAGAGCCCACAGTTTTATCCAGCCATATATCCAGCCAATTATGTATAGATAATTTTGTAGTGTCGCGGACTTGTGACCTAGAATTCGAACCCACATTGTTTGTACGTGTCGGCCTCGTTATCAGAATACCGTCGAGGTCACCTACTGTGAAAGCGGCTAATAGATCCTAATCAGACTTTTGTTACCACATTCAATGACAATGTCGTATTTCCAACAAGTTGCAGAATCACTATAAAAATCTAGCATGCATTACTCTGAAACCTCGATATCCTGTATCCATTTTTATTGTACAATCATGTATGCATACACATAGCTGATTGAACGCATGGACATTAGTTGGTTGAACAACTGGTTTCCTCGTTTGAACTGCAGTTCTAGGATATCCATTCATAAAATATTAGGCCTAAGCGTGAGCATATATGTGGACTAAGCATGAGCAATCTGTCATGCTTATGGCTGCGTGGTTTGCATTCATTAAATATGTGTCGTTCCAGCAGATCATATGTCAGACGGGATGCATTACCTTGCATGTTGGGGTTGGCTTGTAATCTATAGGTGATGAACTCACGTGATGCAACAACACATTACGGACAGCTTATTATAGGGATCGATTCCTAGCTATGAATCGATTCCTAGCTACGACCAACATACCCCATTTTTATCTAAGCTCCGCCCACAGCTTACGCGTGTTGAAATCGATTTATCTATTTGACCCCTGAATTCCCATAATCCCAATTTCAAGGTAACTATATAGGTAAGCTGTTGACTATTTCGAAACTAATTTGACTGCACGCTGTTGTTGCCCATGGCAGCAACAGCGCCCAGTGAAATTACCTTACAGATGTTCAACCGAATTTTGACTGCATTGCGAGGACATACAATTCATTCACTGTTTTATTGATGACATTCATTGACTGGAATCAACAATCTTGTAACAACATAGTAATATTATACGGCAATTTGCATAGCGGGAGATACCAACAACATTGTCACCTGATGTTAGCCGACATTTTCAAGCTTGGATTGCTGTAAGTGTCCCTATGATGCGCTGTCGTCGTTGGTCGTCGTCGTCGTCGTAGTAGTAGTCGCAGCAGTAGTAGCAGCAGCAGCAGCAGCAGCAGCAGTAGTAGTAGTAGTAGTACTAGTAGTAGTAGTAGTAGTAGTAGTAGTAGTAGTAGTAGTAGTAGTAATAGTAGTCGTAGTAGTAGTAGTAGTAGTAGTAGTAGTAGTAGTAGTAGTAGTAGTAGTAGTAGTAGTAGTAGTAGTAGTAGTGGTAGTAGTACTAGTACTAGTAGTAGTAGTAGTAGTAGTAGTAGTAGTGGTAGTAGTAGTAGTAGTAGTAGTAGTACTAGTAGTAGTAGTAGTAGTAGTAGTAGTAGTAGTAGTAGTAATAGTAGCCGACATTTTCAAGCTTGGATTGCTGTAAGTGTCCCTATGATGCGCTGTCGTCGTTGGTCGTCGTCGTCGTCGTAGTAGTAGTCGCAGCAGTAGTAGCAGCAGCAGCAGCAGCAGCAGCAGTAGTAGTAGTAGTAGTAGTAGTAGTAGTAGTAGTAGTAGTAATAGTAGTCGTAGTAGTAGTAGTAGTAGTAGTAGTAGTAGTAGTAGTAGTAGTAGGAGTAGTAGTAGTAGTAGTAGTAGTAGTAGTAGTAGTAGTAGGAACGGCTTTGTCAGACCGACAAACAGACTGACCAACTGACCAGCCGACTGACTGACATGCCGATGTATCGACAGACTGACCGACCGCCAGACCACCAGACTCCCAGACCGACCAACTGATGGACCAACCGATGGGCCAACTGACCGACTTTCAGATCGATCAACCGACTGACCGACAGACCAACCGACCGACCGATCAACTGGCTAACAGACAGACCTATACTGGTCGTGAGTCAAAGCTAAAAGCACTCCTATCAACTTGCAACATGACTATGAGTTTTGACTAATATTGAAGGAGGGTAATTGAGAGAACTTAGGGAAATGTAGATCGTCTGTATATGTGCATGTCTTGAACCAGCTTGGATGGATTGTCGCTGTACACATATATGTAGATTAGTCTACGGGACGCAGGAATATAAATACGTGAATTCGTGTATTTGACAACAGATGGCCTGACGGAACAGTAACCCGACTAAGTGAAAGCTGCCACGCACCCCAGTGTGAAAAAGTCGCCGATGATGATTGTTATGAAAAGTGAACTATCCCGACCACCACCTCCCGAACCTTAAAACTTAAAATACACATGTACACACCCATACACGCACACACACACACACACACATTTAATTATGTTATGTTTATTATTATATGATTTCTAATCTATGTTTATTATTATATCGTTACAGAGCCCACCTTTTGTTCTATGTAAATAAAAGCCATAAATCACTCATCATAGTCGTCTTATCACATCAATGATTTAGAATATTTTCCAGCCAGAACAACAACAAGGTACAATCAAATTGAATCAATATTTATTGCAAATGCAATGAAAGCAGCGACGTGGAATAAATTGCAATTTATTCCATCGCCCTAAGGCAAATATGACGATTGCTCTGCCACGCTCACTTCACGAGATTGCAGGACCTAATTGTGGACAAGAAGAACATGTATTTAAATAGATACAGTTGAAAACCGATTGTGTGCGAAACGTGATTTGCAGAATGAGTAACTGTCAGGAGAGAACAGCGTGGTAGATGGTTTA
>CM067366.1:62624018-62644018 GCA_034401795.1 Chaetoderma sp. LZ-2023a | reverse complement strand
TCAAATATTTCATTTTTCCAGGTTTGTCTTGAAACTAGACAGGGCTTGCTCTCCCGTAGAAAGTCCATACAGATTTTGTTAACTTCATATTCAACATAACTAGGCATATAAATTACACATGCGGTATACTGGTACCATAATTTGGGCAAGAATAATGTATTAAGAACTAAATCCTTCCAAATATTGCTATATGCCGATGTTTCCAAATATTAAGAGTTTTCTTTAATTTTCATATCATCTCTTCCCAATTAATGATCTCATTTCCTGTACTGCTGAAATGAATCCCTAATATCTTGATTGGGCTTCCGCCCATTTGAAATGTATTGTGGTGTCAGATCTTCCATTCTATCGGCCCACAAATAATCCACTCGATTTCCTTTATTATTATTTAACCCCGAAGCTTCTTGAAAGTCATGGAGAATTTGATCAGGTCTGCTAAAATCTGAATAATTCCCAGCAAACTCTATAGTCTCATTGCATATTGTGAAACCTGTGTACGAACGCCTTAAATCACAATAAAAACTTGAATCAGCCCTAATCGTCGCTCCTACGATTTCCATCGCAATTATAAATAACAACGGGACAACGAACATACTTGTCGCACACTTCCCTCTAGAATAATAGGTTCAGTTAAATATTAATTATTTAAATAGAGTAAGTTTTGTCCTAAGATTCCTGCAAGAATTTTTGAAATTATCTTAGCTTCAACCCACAGAAGTGAAATAGGCTTGTGCCCACATGTTCTCGGTCGCCTAAAGACTAACCTTACAGAAGCTTGGAGCAGAAAAATCGAGTGGTTAATGGTTAAATCTCCAAACGTAAAATTGCCTTGCATATCAGCTGATTTCCTTTTATCATTGCCCTCTGATCTATATAATGACTGGTAACCACTTCAACAGTTGACATAACTTCATTTTGTGATGAGCAATTATAACAATCTCAATTTAAAATCTTAATTATTTTTTCAACACAACTATAATTTTCTCAAATGTAGACACATTTGGTAGATTTTTCTCCTTTTACATACAATTTATAATTGCATCGTACTTCTTACCATTATCCTTAATACTCATTAATTTGTACTAGATTTTCTTTGATCGCCTTTACCAGTTGAGTCAGCATCACTACTGGCAACGCCTCGAGTAGTCAAAATTAATGATCGTTTCAGGTTTTTCTTTTCTTTGCACATTTTTGCGCTTCTCTGATGCCAGTTTTTTACATACGCTCAAACTCCACTTTAACATCCTCACGCGACGATATTAAACTTTCATATATGAATCTTTATTTCATAATTTGTATTGCCAATAGCTATTTAGAAAACGGTGATACTCAGTACCTCATAACAGAGAATTATTAAATTTCGAGAAACCGGGACCACGCTTAAGCCAATCATTATTAGATAATTATACATAACACATTCTATGATCTGAGAAGGAGACAGGGTGGACACCTACATACTTACGACTCATATCAAACCTTCACCAATATAAATTCTATCTAGCTGAGATGCTATATGACCATCATAAAATACCATTTAAAGGCATGTCCATCTGTTTGTAACATCCTGTAACAGTCCAGTAAATTATGTGTATCGCACACCTGTTTCAACCTCACATGAGATGTATCGCTATATCTGCCAACCATATTCGTTAGCGAACACTGGTGTGGCTTCATAGTTCATTCACAAGGAGGGTTTCATCTTTGAGCAGTTCTGCAGCTATTTGATGTAGTCTATCAATATGACCTCATCGATACAGTGAAAATCATCTGCATACTACGGCTGCAGTTGCATTCCTATAATTGAGATTGGGGGTGGGATGGGGTGTGCGATCTTGTAGAGTGTTCTCGAACAGAGGATTGTACTACGTCGAGGTGGAAAATGGAAAGCATTGGTGATAAACCACCAACTTGTGGAGTTGTGGTGATACTGTTAATGATTCAAACTGTGCAGAAAGCGTTGCTTTTGCACGAACATTTGGTTTCGTGTGTGTCAATAAGATTCTCACCAGGTGTTGTTCGCCACCATCGCAGCCAACTTGATGGAGAAATTGAAGGATCTGAGGTCTCTTGATGTTATCAAATACACGTGACATGTCACTTCCGATCGTGGAGAATTCCAAATATGTTGATAGTACACTGATATCAAACAATTGTTGTGACCAGAGTGGATTATTAGGCTTTGGGATGGCGACGAGTGTGCATTCTCTCACACTATCGATAGGGAGGTGTTGTTCAAAGGCAGAGTTGATGACATGTGTGATTTGTGTCGAGATGGTAATATCTGCATATTTAATGGAGAACACAAATAGAGAATGGGCAAAGCACGCCAAATGATGTCCTTGCATACTTAAAATACGATAAAGTATATTATTTGCATATTTTCAAATGTCTCTACTGAATCAGTTTGTCAATTTCTTATAAGAATCGTGTAGTGACGTATCGTGCGTAAGAGTGTTTCGGTATGACGTCATCCCGTGAATAGTATTTTATTTTTTGTGATTGGTGGTTCAGAACTCCTCATTCAGAAACCCACCATATTAATGAGATGGGAAGAAAGATTAGTGTTTGTTAAATTGAAACTTTAATCAGAGCTTAGGTTCCGTTTCATTATGTAACTGTATAAGACACTGCTTGCTTCTAATCTGAAAACATGTGTTGTGTAATCTAAATCCACGTCGTTGAAGATTGACGCGATGACGTCATATCGTGAATTTTATGCCGTGCCAAAATGAATGAATTTAACTGAGGTCTTACCAATGAGAGAGTTTGTGAAAAGCAGTCCACCTCTTTTTAATTAATCAAATATGATACAATATGTTGTTTTTCGCATTTTGATTTTTATTGAAATCTAATTCTCGTTTGTGATTCCCTTCAAACTGTTCGTTATTAATTTCGTCTGTTTCGCATGTACGATCATTGGTTAAATATGTTAAAGTTTCTCTAACTTCTGGCTTCTGTTATTGACCTTTGTAGGTCGCTGGCCAGCCATCAAACGTGGTTACATTTTCGTGTTCTGTGTCAGTGAATTGATCTTTGAACCATGCCTTGATTGTTTCAGCCTTTCCCTGGTCAGAGCCGAAAAAATGTCCAACGGAGCTATGTGCAGGAAATCATTGTTGTGGATATTTTAATTCAATGATTATAACGATATTGTGTTCTAAGGCAATATCGCGGTGACCTTGGATAATCTCACTATGCCCATAGAGGAAACATCGATTCATGTTCAAAATGGCAAGCAGTCACTCTGGTGTCTTGCTTGATCCGTGAGAAGAAAACAATCACCAGAGATAAAGTCACTTGTCTGTACCAGCTGTAATTTGTTTATCCCCTTGAGCGTCTTTGGACACAAGTTACTTAGTAGCTCATCAACAGTAAAGCTTTGTGAAAATCACCAGTGCAGTGGCTGACCAAACACCAGACGTTCTACCGCTAGCAACACATTGAGTTGGCAGAATACACAATAGTTCTCATCCAAGACAACTTGTCTTAGCGCGACTTCCTCTTATCGTGACTGTATGTATGCCATACCCCAGGCACATGTTATACACGTATCACGATTTTAAAGTGGTTTACTTCTTTTCATCTCCATCTTAGCGAATCCATAGCTGACTACCACCTGCCACTTGTGAGCCGTATCAAAGGGTTGGCTATACGCGTGTCGTTGTTCCGATTTGGCAGAGGAGGAGTCGAAAAGTACAATCGGCCAATCAAAAATAATTTTAATTCTACCATTAACAATACGGTTGTCTGTTCGCAAACCTTAATGACGTTAGGTGATCAGAAGGTTCTGACTGAGAAGACCACGTGAAGGAGTCATCTTCTCCTGCATATAGCGATACATATCACTTCAATGAATATCGCGATATTGTGTACTATGGCAATGCATGAATCCGATCCGTCGTTCAAGTATTTGACGTCATAATCAATTACATCGCATGTAGGCTGATGTCACAATCATAATTGACAGAAATACTTCATTGTGAAGCTGGAATAGTCCGTCAAGTTTACGAATTGTATGTCTTTGATGGATTTACTATTTAATAAACATTGTGTTGAGAACTTTGAAAATAATTTGACTTGGCGCTGTTGCTGCCATATGCAGCAGCGGCACCTAGTCAAATACGGTTCAAATATTCAACAGCTTACCTGTATAGTTACCGTTATATTGGGATTCTGGGAATTCAGGATTCGATCTATACCAGCAAGGGCAATGAGTGAATCCGATCTGTCGATCAAGTAAATGGCGTCATAAACAATGACGTTGCATGTAGGCTAACGTCACCATACTAATTGACAGAAATACACCAAAATCAAGTTGGAATAGTTCGGCATGTATATCAATTCTCTATGTCTTTGGTGTATTTACTATTTAATAAACATTCTGTAGAAAATTTGAAACATAGGCGGCAACAACACCCAGTTTATCAAATTAGTTTCCAAATAGAGCTGAATTATATTGTCCGTTAAGGCCGTTGGTGGATTTACTACTTAATAAAGATTCTGTTGAAAACTTTGGAAATATAAGCAGCAACAGAACCCATCAAATTAGTTTCAAATTAGTTTTAAAATATTCAACAGCTTGTCTGTATAGTTACATTGATATTGAGAATTCAGAGTTCGAACAATCTCACCAAAAGCGAATCTCGGCTGGAGCTTAGATAGAAATATATGGTTATCCCTAGGGATAGAAATGTGCGAGGAATAGCTAGAACTCTGCGGAGCATAGCTAGAAATGGGTGGGGCATAACTAGAAATGGGTGGGGCATAGCTAGAAATGGTTCCCAATGGTGCACTCCAACATCGAGCATTGGTAAGCTCTCACTATCTCCGTGCTAATTATTCTCAGCAAAGTCACTGCCGTTGACTACTCTGGACGTGTTGATATGCTTCATTATATGATATACACAGACCCCGTGATCACTGACTGATACCTCCATCTACAGAGAAGAAAACAATTCAGTGCTTCAGTTTGGAACTAAATCAATACTTCAGATTCCCAAGAGGGCAGACACAATGAACTCCATAAGCAGCCAACAAATGAGGGACGTCACGAGGTAATGTTCATAGGGGAAACATCGATTCATGTTCAAAATGTCAATCAGTCACTATGATGTCTCGCCTGGTTCACGAGAAGAAAACAATCACCAGAGATAAAGTCACTTGTCTGTACCAGCTGTAATTCGTTCATCCCCTTGAGCGTGTTTGGAGAGAAGTTTCTTAGTAGCTCATTAACAGTAAATCTTTGTGAAAATTACCAGCGCGGTGACTGAACAAACACCAGCCTCTACATCTATAGCGACGCCTTGAGTTGTCGGAATACACAATAGCTTTCATCCAATACCACTGGTCTTAAGGCCACTCTCAGTTATCGCGGCGGTAATGTATACCACATCCCAGGCACATGTCGCCTGCTTCTCTTCACCAGCCCTCTTAGTGAACACATATCGTGTTACCATCTGCCACTGGGGAGCCGTATCGCAGGTTTAGCTATTCATTGGGGGGGGGGGTGGGGTGGGGGTGGGTGGGTGGGTGGGTGTGTGTGTTAAGATTTGGCATTGAAGGAGTTGAAAAGTCAAATCGGTCCATCAAAAACAATTTTACTTCTGTCATGAGATGCTGCGTTTGCCACTATATGTTGCTTTGCTTTTGTCATAACCCTCAGCATTGAATCGCTAATGCAATAAACGAAGAAAACGCAAAATGATACCACAGCTAAGCATAGACGTGTTAATTTGTAATAATAGAGTGTGGTAAATTGAAACTTAACCCTCTAATTGCTAAATTTGTCAAAGAAGATTAAAATATTTGTTCATTGAATGTCTGTTTGTGGGCCGAGAGAATACTACTTCTGAAAATTTGGCCCTGGGATGGTTGGCTCTGTTGTGCGGCGGTAAATTGTCAAAATTAGTATCATCTTGGCTTGCAAATGGATATTCTTCAACACCATCACAGAGGCCGGATTTTGCCAGCTTCGTCATGAAAGGGTTAAACGAGTTGTCAATTCGTATCAACAGCATCATAGAAATCTTATATATTATCTACAGGATTTCTCTGACAGCATCAAACCCGTTTAACTCTTTCTCGACGAAGCCAGCCAAAAACGGCCTCCATTGTGGTTTTGAGGAATGCTCATTTGCAGACCAAGAGAAGACTATTTTTGAAATGTTGCCACTGGAATGACTGGCTAGGATAATCGAGCCAGTCCTTCCCGTGGAATCTTTCAAAAATGGTATTCTCTTAGCCTGCAAATCGACATTCAGTAAGTAAATGTTTTAATTTTCTGAACAAATTTAGTCATTAAAGGGTTGATACGAACTCATTCGGAACTTGGTAAATCTCATTACAAATGACATCTTAGCAAACTCTTGTGATAACTTATATACAAAATGTCCAGAGATAGTGTGAGATAACTGTGATCCTTTTTTATATTGTGACACATGACCCATGATGTACAAAACAAGGCTGGATTAGAGCATGAGCTAATGAGGACACGCCACCCGAAATAATAAGCGACACTTAAAATACAATTATCCTCTTTTACACATTTACCCGTTTGTACCTCTAATACTAGGATTTCACATTTGCAGTAATAGCATATGTAAACATTTATAATTTAAAACTAATTTGACCGAGGCAGCACCAGCTTCCTGTCAACTTAGTTTCAAGGTATTCAACAACATTTCGACACGTACGTAATAATTTAACATAATTGGGAGAAGCAACAGCAGCAGTTATCAATCCCTTCTTGACCCACCTGCCCTGTAGTGCCCCGGCTCTGATTCTAAATGTGTCTAAGTTTGATACTGAGATACCCTCAACAGGCACTACATCTCATCTAATACAATAGATAGAGAAGAGCATTCGTGATTTCCTTCACATGATCCACACCAAGCGATGTCATTTCATGGATTTAAGACCATAAGACCACCCGAGTTGCTACTCACTTTTGTTGCAATCAATACCTACAAACCAGAACTAGCTAATGGTCACTGTGTGGTATATCTGATTAATACTAATCATCTTGTTATGGCCAAGGAACTTAAATGATTAATGAGTATATGAATTTCATGGAACTGTTTATTCTAACATTTGTGTGCATGTGCCCACGATAATGGATTGTGCAGCTACGTTAAAATATGTGTAATTGCTGTAACCGTGGTATTTCTCGCATAGCAAGTATATATATTCACTACGGAATCTGGGAGGATAATAATGCATAACGTCTCGACAAATTGTTCTATGTACATCATTACCAGGAGGCCTGAGTGCGCCTAATGAAAATGCTGGATCTCCAGAACAGAACAGAGAATTAGTTAAATAGAGGCACTGCTTATTCTCAGGTTACTTTACAGATAGACGGGCTTAACAATATGCAATTAATTTCTACCAGGAATAACTTTGACCACAATAAATAAACGTAGATTGGTACATATGTACTTGTCCTCTAATGACTCATGTTGTTATTGTAGTTGACACGCTAGCCTCCATAATTAATGGTACTATTCCTGGTCTCTTCTCAATGTATGATTACTATATTCTGGGCTTGTAGTAGTAAAAACATCCTACAGCTGCAGTCAGGCCCTCTTCGCATTTGCCCATTGTGTCTTGTCCTCAGCCGAAATCTTTAGCTTCCTCAGGTCCATTCTTGACTTGAGTGTACCGAGTCATGCTTTCTTGAGGTGACCTCGTAGCACGCTTAGCAGATTTATGCAATGCCGTCCTCTCCTGGCTTTGTATTTGCTGGCTTTGAGTAGGGCAAATTCCAAGGCTCTCTGTGATGGTGTTTCTTCTGGCATCCTTAAGACATGGCCAAACATTTGACCATCTTTGTCAGATGACTTTTATAGACAGCGGCGAGGTATTACACATCTTGTTGTTGAAATTATACCGTCTAGCCATCGGTGTCCAGTGACGGTGCGTAAGTGTTTGAGGTGGCAGGCATCGAGTTTGTCTAATGCTGCCTTTGGAGTTGCCCAGCTGTTACAGTTATGCAGCATCAAGGATACACATGTTGCATTGCATAAACGTAGCCTTTTTATCATTAACATTGATCTACGAAGTTATAGCTTCCAGAAGGACTGGACATCTATGTTCCCACTACTGTCAGCAGTACTGCAAAGCAGTCATCCCAGGATTTAACTTTTCCTCCATGGTTAGCCGCCACGAAATTGTTCATCATTTTCTTTAGATTCATGCTTTTTAGATAGGTATATGTAGGTCAACTCTGTTTTGGATTCATTCATTAAGAGATTCTCAATTTTGAGTTTGCTTGCAGCTATTGGGACACGTTCGTCAAGGGGTTTCTTTTCTTCGGCTATGAAGTCCACATCGTCGGCATATTCCATCTCTAGCGCCATACCCGGTATTGACACTATGTGAGGGGGTGGGGGCGGTGGTGGTGGTGGTGGGTGGTCTTGTGGAACTTTGCCGCACGGATTTCAATGCAGCAGCAAGGTAACAGGTGAAAAGCTACGGAGACCATCTCCATGTGGGGAGCCGATTGATGTCTTAAACTCTCCAGGCATCACTGACACTTGACTCATACTCTCAGCTTGGCGTCTGCAAGCAGTAGTCTCACTAGTCCCAACTCATCTTCATGGCAACTAGCCTGACATAGTACATCTAGGGTCTTTGAGCGTTTAATTGTGTGGAAAGCTCGTGACATATCAATGTCCATTTTGTGGAAATCCCAGTGTTTAGACATGACTACCGACACAAGCATGCATTGCGCCCATACAATTTGTCCTTTCAATGGTCACGATAAAATGTTTTGCAAATTTGCAAATTGGAGATGCATATGTTTCTAATTGTTGTTGGGCATGATTGCCAACGCGGCATCAATCAATTATTCTGTAGTGGTCCTTAGCCATGGCATAGGATTAATATGTTGATGGTGATGGTGACAATAACGGCATCACAATCATACGGAAATGAATGCCCTCATCCATTTACGGAGCAATCATGACTAATACTAACTTGGTGTTGTAATGGAATTGAATTCATCATCATGCACATCATTCTCCATAGTCAGTACCCTTCACCATATTAGCTGGGGGGTATGTCGTATGTATGTTTTTATTTTTTTAATCATAACAGCGGCGTCCAGTTGCCCGAGATACAGAACACTCACTAAGTCATTATAAAACACTACTCAATGGAACGTCCCACTTTATCCGTCCATCATATGACGTCACAATCAGGTACGTGACGTATAGAATGACGTTATAATCAATTACAGCATGACTGACTCGATTTAGTCCATCTTAAACGCTTAATAGTCCGACACGATGTACGAATTGTATGTCTTTGCTCTTTAATAAACATTCTGTCGAATATTTTGAAACTAATTGCCATAGGCTGCAACAAACACCCAGTCAAATTAGTTTCGAAATATTCAACAGCTTTCCTGTATAGTTCAATGGATACTGATAGTCAGGGAGTTCAGAGATCGATCGATCCCAGCAGGAGCGAGGTGTGGATGGAACTTGGCTAGAGATTGGGCAGCATAGCTAAAGCTGGAAAGATCCATTAATGTAATTCGCAAATAAAAGTAATATTCATTCGCCTCTTTAGTAACTGAGTCATTCCTCTTTACTATAACAGTGCCATGGCTGGGATTCCTATATTTTTGCGTTATAAATGCATAACATATACAGGATAGAGAACGAGGTTCCATTTAATATCATTATTATCAGCCGAGTAATACATTTTCACGTTGCACAAGCTTTATCAATGTGATAATTTCGACGAGTTTGATAATAAACTGATATTTTGACAACTATTCCAGTATAGTCGATCAATGAAACCTACATGAATGCACCAATTTCCGCTGTTCGTTTTCGTCGCTATAACGCATTACTTGCTAAGAGCGCTGGCAAATGCGCCACAAAAAGTAATGACACACAGAACATTGTTGTTTCTGACCTGAAATCACATTTAATCCAACTTTTAAAATTTCTGCGTCTAACATGCAAATTTACAAATGTATTTCTTAACTAGGTACTATATATATTACAAAATTTAAATCAACAACTTAATGATCCGGTAAGTGATGCAATCGACACGACGGGATGAAATGAAGTGCAATTGCTTACATTGTCCAAAAAGCACATCTGACGTTTGATCTGGCACGTATAGATGAACAAAATTTAGTAGCTAGTTAAGAAAAAACGAACATGTATTTAAGGAGATATGGGTAAAGGCTGATTATATGTGACTCTTGAGTTCCCGAATATAGAATGCGCAATTGTCTGTAGAGAAAATCGTAATAAAGGTTTTGTCTGACATGCATCATCCAGTATGCCCCACTAGAATGCATATGCATATGCACACGTGAGCGTGCATTACTCCATTCATACACCTGACAATTATCTGATATCAGAGAGAAACGTGAGGATGTACATGAAACCGACCATTTCCACATTCCCAATTTTAGCTGACTAACAATTGTGTCTATTAAATATATCCACACGCATATTTTTGGCCTTAGCACGTATACATCAATACTGAATAAGGATGCTAGGAAAAATCTAGTCTGACATATTGCCCAATATAAACGCTGATCAATATAATAAAGTAGACAACGCCAACAAAAAAATTAGGTATAATCGACAGGCACCTGGAAATGGTGAATCACTAAAATGTGGGAAACCAACATGTAAGTTAGAAAAAGACAAGTTCACTAGTTACCAAACCCAAAGATAAGTTTCGATTTCAGTCACACATTACTATTAAACACAAGAGTTCATGTATGAATGGTGTATGGTGTCAATGCAATTATAGACACAAAAGGTGTAAGTTAGTGAAATATATAAGTGAGATCTTGGAAGCCCTTTCACGGAGACGGTAGCTACGTAGTAACGAAACAGTTCCGCGGGCCCTGGATCGAGATATCAATGGGTCGGATATACGTTAAACAGAACCGGTTTTGAGGACGTTACGTTGGTGGTGTGTGTGACGTCACAAACGTCACAGAAACAGCTTTATGTATGACGTCACAACGTTGGTGTTGAATGCCGTCATAATTGTCTCAGAAACATCAAAATCTATGTTCAGGGAAACCACATAGGTCAGAGAAATCACAGCTAGAGGTCGGTGAGGCCACATCGAGAGTGGCTACGTGCCAAGAACGGTCAGGCAGTAGACTTGGAGAACAGTTGTACAGCATGTATCAGAGAGCAGAAAGTGGGCGTGCGCTCTATCTGAAAGTGGTCAGTTTGTAGCAGTGAGTTTTGAGCGTGTAATGCTACGTTTAGGGGTCTTACCGAGGAACAAATTTCAGTTGTTTCAAGGTTTAAAATGACGTGAGGACACTAAACTACATCAACTACTGGCTTAGTCAGGACATCGAGAAAATAAACATTAATTTACCTTACACAATGAACATTACGATACACTCATCCCGCGACAATTGGGGAACATACTTTTAAAATTTTAAAACATATTTCACAAACCGAGTGCCTGGTCCTTAGGACACAGCGGCAAGTCAACAGAAACTTTAGGTGACAAACATTGTCGCAATACAAAGCATATCGCACTCGAATCAGGGTTTTTAAATGACTATTTTTACTTTCCTATGCCTTGAAAAATAGTATTGTATCGTAAGTAATGCTATTTAGACCAGCTCACTCACAAGTCTAATGCATATAGTTTAAAAATAGATACTGAACAAAGAACATTAGTCAGTGCTGATAGTAAGGGCTTGGATCTTGAGTGACCACAACAGAGCCCCTTAATAATTTGTGACGCCCAACGTGTTATACTGTATTCGTTACTATAAAACTGCCTAAATTAGACATTTAAATCTAATGGTTGCAAATTCAATGCATTGGCAAGGCGAAGCTAGGTCTGGACGGAGCATATGCTAAAAGTGGGTTTATTCATTGTACTTATACCGGCGCTCAGGAATCTACTGGATTTCAAAACTTGTCATTTAAATTGATGACAATAACCTGTCTAACATCTAGAGCTGATGAACTATCACATAAAAACATTGTTATTGTTCCGGGGCTCATACACATCGTGATGAGACAATAGGAAACAATATATTAGCATGCTGGGTGTATCGACACATGCTATGTTATAGCTGTCTTTGTTGTCCTTTTCTGTTATTGCACATGCCCAGTAATGAGAAGTCGGTATTGATTTTGTGAGTGTGCGTGCATGTGAGTGGGCGTGAGCGTGCACGTGTATGTTTCGTATGCGCAAACACTGAGCACAGCGTCTTTCCAATACTTGAGACACTTATTCAACATTTATGTTAACAGCGGGTAGTCATTCGGCTGCAGGCAATAATATGCATAGTTAATTATTTTTCAGATAAAATACACCACCAAAGAACATTCAAAGACGAGACGCATTATTCATCTTACTGCAAAATGTCTTATGGGAATCATAAATGTTCCAGAAGCCAAAATGTGTGATATGGATTTTAGATTTGCAAGATTTTACTGGCAATAATAAGCAATAAAACCATTCACTTATTATTACATAATAATAATAATAATAATAATAATAATAATAATAATAATAATAATAATCGTAACATTTTCACTGTTAATGTCCATACATTAGTGGGGTACCTCTGCAGAATATGCCTGTGCACTTGATGGTCATTCACCTCCAAACCATACATTCACGCCACCTGTTCATACTGGTTCTGCTATTCAAATACGAGTGCACATTTTAAATCTCTCTTATGTTCATAATTCTGTAAGCTGATGCTGTCACATGGAGCAACAACTCACAGTCGAACTAAATTCAAAATCTTCAAAAGCTCTTACCAATGTGTGTATATATCCCAAGCAACGTTACATCATCCATGCATAGTTCTTTCAAAATTAGACCATAAGGTATTTCGATATGATGATAAGATGGTTCTGGCTGTGTTGTTGTTGTTGTTGTTGTTGTTGCTACTGTTGTTGTTGTTGTCGTTGTTGGTGTTGTCATTTATGGATGTGGTTGTGGTGGTGGTACTGGTGCTTGTGGTGTTGGTGGTAGTAGTGGTGGTGCTGGTCGTGGTGACGCTGTTGGTGGTGGTGTTAGCGGTGGTGCTGGTAGTTGTGCTGGCGTTGTTGTTCTTTTTGTTGTTGTTGTTGTTGTCGTCATCAGTGTTGGTGCTTGTGGTGGTGGTGTTGGTGGTCGTATTGGTGGTGGTGGTGGTGGTGATGGTGGTGGTGGTGGTGGTGGTGGTGGTGGTGGTAGTGGTCGTGATGGTGGTGCTTGTGGTTGTGGCGCTGGTGGTGTTGGCTGTGGTGCTGGTAGTTGTGCTGGTGTTGCTGTTTGTGGTGTTGGTGGCGTTGGATATGGTGGCAGTTGTTGTGTTGTTGTTGTTGTTATTATTGTTGTTGTTGTTGTTGTTGTTGTTGTTTTTGTTGATGTTGTTGTTGTTGTTGTTGTTCGCAAAATACTTGGCAAGTACATATTTTGGCGTTCCTTGTCTGCCTGATACCGGTTGGCACGCATGACTGCCAATTCTAATGTCTTCTAAGCAAGCGCATTTTCTGCCATTCGAGGAACATAGACCATCGCTGTTACGCTACGTTCACAGGAAGTGCTTCGGTTTTACACAGTTTGTAGATTGCTTCATTTGATTTTATCCCGTGCCCATCAAACACAATGAAATGCCTCACAAATGTTTGCGGTGGCATGCATCAAGTTTGTTCAAGAGAGTTGTTCTGCAGCTATTTTATGTAGTCTATCAAGATGACCATTTAAATCATCGATATAGTCAACAGCATCTGCATACCCCAGTTGCAGTTGCATTCCTATCAATGAGATTGGGGTGCAGGGCGGGGTGGTCTTGTAGAGTCTTCTTGGACAGATGATAGTGATGTGGCGAGGTAGAAAATGAAAAGCATTGGTGATAAACCACCAATTTGTGGTGATACAATTAAAGATTCAAACTGTACACAAAGTGGGGCTTTGCCACGAACATTTGGTTTCGTGTGTGTCAAGAAGCGTCTCACCAGGTGTGTTTAATTACCATCGCAGCCAACTTGATGGAGAAATTCAAGGATCTGTGTTTTCTTGATGGTATCAAATACAACTGACATATCTCTTCGAATCTTGTAAAACTCCTCATGTTTTGATAGTACAACTAATATCAAACAATCATTGTACCCAGACTATATCAGCGTAACTAGCTCCTATCCAAAAACACGTTACTAGTTTCCAATAACTTTATCAATCTTACCTCTGATACGAGATATTATCATACTTGATAGAATTCTTTTTCATGGAAAAACAGGTCTGGGTGATTTATTAGGGTGTGGGAGGGCGAGGAGTGTGCCTTCTGCAACACTATTGATTGGGATGTGTTGTTCAAAGGCAGAGTTGGTGAGGTGGGCAATTTGTCTCGAAATGGTATCATCTGCATATTTAGTGGGGACGATGACAGAGAATGCTTACAGCATGTCAAATGATGCGTTTGTATAATCTAAATAATCTAAAGTGTATTATTTGCATATTTTCAAATTTCCCTAAGAGTCATTTTTTATAGGAATCAATTAGTGACGTTATCGTGTGAATGAGTGTTGTGGTATGACGTCATCGTGTGAATAGTACTTTGTTGTTGATGATTGGTAGTTCAGAACAACTCATTCAGAAACCACTATATTAATGAGATGTGATAGAAACATTAGTGTGTGTTAAATTGGAACTTGAATCGGAGCTGAGGCCCCCGTTCCGTAACTGTATAAAATTAGGGTTACTTTCAATCTGAAAATTGTTCTGTAATCTGAATCTTGGCATGTCAAAATTAATGAATGTATCTGAAGTCTTAACAATGAGAAAGTTTGTGACGATCAGTCAACTTCTTTTTAATCTATAAGATATGACACAATGTGTTATTTTTGGGGGTTTTCTTTGTTGAAATCTAATTCTCAGTTGTGATCCCCTTTAAAGTGTTCGATATTAATGTCGTCTGAACTGCATACATGCCATTCTTAGAGATGTCAAAGCTTCTCTAACTTCTGCTTCCGTTATTTACTTTTGTAGGCAGATGGCTGTCCTTCAAACATGCTTATATTTTCGTTTTCTGTGTCAGTGAATTAATCTTTTAACCATGCATTGATTGTTTCAGCATTCTCCTCGTCAGAGTCGATGATATGACTATCAGAGTTATGCGGAGTAAGAGGTTGTTGTGGGGATTTTATCACGATATTGTCTTCTAAGACAATATCGCGCTAACCTCGAATAAGCTCCGTGCCCATAATTCCTAGTAATATCTCTGCCGCCTAGGACTATTGTAGACGTGTTGGTGTTCTTCTTTGTATGACATACACAGACCCCATTCTCATCGCCTGATATCTCCATCTACAAGGAACTAAAGAACCCAGTGCTTCAAATTGGAACCGAATCGATACTTCAGATTCCCATGAGGCCAGACACAATGAACTCCGTAAGAAGCCGACAGATGAGGGACGTCACGAGGTAATGCTCATAGGGGAAACATTGATTCATGTTGAAAATAACAATCGGTCACATTGGTGTCTTGCCTGGACCGCGTGAAGAAAACAATCACCAGAGATAAACGTACTTGTCTGTACAAGCTGTAATTCGTTCATCCCCCTGAGCGTGTTTTCGAGAGAAGTTACTTAGTAGCCCATCAACAGTAAATCTTTGTGAAAATTACCAGTGCGGTGACTGAGCAAACACCAGACTCTCCATCTATAGCGACTCCTCAAGATATCGGAATTCACAATAGCTCTCATCCAATACGAATTGTCTTAGGGCTACTCTCAGTTATCGAGGCGGTATGTCTGCCATATCCCAGACACATGTAATACACGTGTAGCGCTTTCAAAAGTATATATATATATATATATATATATATATATATATATATATATATATATATATATATATATATATATATATATATATATATATATATATATATATATATATATTGGAGTTTTAAGATTTGCCAGTGAAGGAGTCGAAAATTCAAGTTTCTCAGTCAAACATTATTTCAATTCTGTCATGAGATGCTGCGTTTGCTAATATACGTTGATGTGCTTGGGCCATAACTCTCAGCAGTGAAGCGCTAGTGCAATAAGCAAAGATAACGCAAAATGATAACACAAAGATAAGCATAGACATGCAAAGTAGTAATAATAGCTTGTGATAAATTGAAACTTAACCCTCTAATTACTAAATTTGTTAAAGAAAATTAAAATATGTGTTTATTGCGGGCCAAGAGTATACAACTTCTGAAAACTTGGCCCTTGAATGACTGGCTCGTTTGTCCAGTTGTACAATTAAAAAAGATAATATCCTCTTTACCTGCAAATAAATACACTTCAAAATCACCACAGGGGCCGAATTTTGCCGGCTTCATCATGAAAGGGTTAAATGAATTGTCAGTTCGTACCAACGGCATCCATAGAAACCGTATATATTATCTATATGATTTCTCTGACGGCATCAAAAACCGCTTTATAGGATCTCATTTGGAGCTCGGTAAATCGTGCTACAAATTTGATTTTACCAAACTCGTGTGATAAATTATATACAAAATGTCCACTCAAGTGCGATGAATGAGATCCTCTTTATACTGTGGCACATGAACCATGACATTCCAAACAGAACCGGATTAAGTCAGTCAAATTAGTTTCAAAGAATTCAACAACATTTCGACACGTACGCAATTATTATATTTGTGAGAAGCAAAGCAGTCGTCATTCCATCATAGACCCACCCGCCCCTGGGTCTCACCACAACTAATTAGCCTCAAATAATGCTTAATCCGGCTCTGATTCCAAATGTGTCTAAATATATAGCCACCTTCTACGTGCTGATAACAGCCTTGCTAGAAATTAGCTCGGAAGAAGCGCTGCTTATTCTCAGGTTACTTTGCAAGTAGACGGGCTTAACAATACCCACTTAATTTCTACCAGGAATAGCTTGAATTACAATAAATAAACATAGATTAGTACATAGGTACTTGGCCTTTAAAGATTCGTATTTTCATTGTATTTGACACGCTGGCCTCCATGGTTGATGTTACTATTCCTGGTCGCTTCTCAATGGTGACGATAAAATGCTTTGCAAATTTGCAAATTGTAGATACATAAGTTTCTAATTGTTAATGGGTGTGATTGCTAATGCGACATCAAGCAATTATTCGTTAGTGGTCTTCAGCCATGGTAATAATATTGACATATCGACGGCGATGGCGACAAAAACGCCATCATTGTAATATCGAACGCAACACCCTCTTCCATTTACGGAGAGATGGTAACTAATGTCAGGTGGGTGCTGCAATGACATTGGATTTGTTATGATGCACACCATTGCCCGTATTTACTACTCAGTATCCTTCCCCATGGTAGCTAGTGGGCATGTCTTAATCTAATATGTATGCTTTTGTTGTTTTATTATAACAGCATCGTCCATCATCCCTAAATACAGAACACTTACTAACTTATTATTAAATGCTTGTCAATGGACCTTTCCACTCTATCCATTTATCATATGACGTCATAATCAAGTACGTGACGTGTAGAATGACATCATACTCAATTACAGGATGAAGGACTCGATTTAGTCCGTCCTAAACGTTTAATAGTCTAACACGTTGTACGAATTGTATGCTATTTAATAAACATTCCGACGAATATTTTGAAACTAATTTGACAATGCTACAGCAACAGCACCCAGTCAAATTAGTTTCCAAATATTAAACAGCTTACCTGTATAATTGTTATTTAGGGAGTACGGGGATCGAGCTATCTCAACACATGCAGGCACAGTTGGAGCGTAGCTAGAGATGTCTGTTAATGGCTCGGTCACGTGACATGTTATTATGTTGTGCTATTTTCTGATGGGGAGTATATCTGGACAACTGTTCTTGTTGCAATTCTCAGATAGGATAAGTCGGTCTATATGATGCTCAGTTGCTGGTCGATTGTTTTGTCACTCAGTCAAGGTGAGTCTCATTAATGCACTGATATGCAAAGAGGCTCTTATGTACTGATACTGTTTTATTCAGTATTGACATATACATGCTACAGCCAAACGCCAAGGAAAGGAAGAAAATACGCGTACGGGATATAATTAATAGACACAATGATTAATCAGATACAATTAGTAATGTTGAAATGGTCAATTTCATGTGCAACCTCACGTTTATCTCTGATTTCAGAGTATTGTTTTGTGTGTGAAGGGATCAATCCAGGCCTTTGTGTAAATAGTATCTCTATAACAGTCATCCGTTGTGAGCTGTATGGTCGGTTATCAATGCGGATGTTAAAGCTTCAACACACGAACGTGTGTACAGTCATGCGCATGTGCATTCTAGTGGGACATATTGGATGCTGCCTGTCAGGTAAACGCCTTTTCACGCTTTTCTCTACCAGCTGTTGTTCATTCTTCATTCGGGAAGCCAAGTCTCACACAGGATAAGATCTGTGAATATACCTGAGTAGTTAAGGGTGCGGCTGGTCGTTATTGTTCTCCACAGCAGGGGGTCTTCGAGAACAATGGGCTTTTCAGGAGAACAAAAGAAAAGCTTGCGGAATGGAATGTTGAGAACAATGGCGTCCAGCGGCACACGCATTCTAGAGAACAGTGGCGACTATAACGCCACGTTTTTCTCGATAACAATGACGTCCAGCCGCACACGTATTTGAGAATCTGCAACACTGGAATGTTCTATTATTTTGAATGAGTTAACCCTTAAAAGTATAAAAGTTTCATTTTTCAGACACCGCGCTCTCACACATTACGCCCACAATGTCTAGACAAATGGATAGCTGTCAGAGTCAGTCATTCCGGTGATAAATTTTCAAAAATAGTCTTCTCTAGGGCTGCAAGTATGAATATTAAGAAATTCGCTATGGGTTGTCGGGTGGGTGGGTGTTGGTGGTGGGGTTAACGCCTGGTGTTGGGTGTAGGTCGTAGTGTTGCACGCAGGCACCTACGCACAACGTATAACTAGCAGTATCGCATATTAGCGCGTGTGCATATGAGCGAGACCTTTATTAAATCCTCATGACCCTCTCCAACCTATATGCCATTTTTTCAAACACAGAGCTCTCACACATTCCGACCACAATGTCTAGATAAATGGATAGCTGCCAGAGTCAGTTATTCCGGTGATAAATTTTCAAAAATAGTCTTCTCTAAGGATGCAAGTATGAATATGAAGAAATTCGCTATGGGTTGGCGGGTGCGTGGGTGGTGGTGGTGGTGGGGTTAATGCATTTTCAAAAATAGTCTTCTCTAAGGATGCAAGTATGAATATGAAGAAATTCGCTATGGGTTGGCGGGTGCGTGGGTGATAGTGTTGGTGGGGTTAATGCATGGTGTTGGGTGTAGGTCGTAGTGGTGGTGGTGGTGGGTGTTGGCGATGATAATGGTGGTTGGTGGGGGGGTGTTTGCCGGCGCAATGACTAGACAAATGGATAGCCTGCAGTGCCAGTCATTCCGATAATAAATTTTCAGAAATAGTCTTCTCTTGTACTACAAATATGAATATGAAGAAAATGGACATTTTCTTGAAGAAATTCGAGGGTTAAAAGGGTTAAGAAAGTCTCTAGCGTCCATGTAATGGCGCAACACCAGGTGGTCGCTTCGGGCAGGACTGAATTATATAGTAAAAAACATGGTTATAACGTATCACTGCTCTGTAGCCAAAAGGATATATTTATATTTGAAGTAAACGGTCATCTATGATTATGCTACTACGCTCAAAATGTTGCTCCTAATTGTCGTATCTTTAAGCATCCTGAAAAACCCATTGTTCTCGATGACCCCCTGCTGTGGAGAACAATAACGAACAGCCGCACCCATAACTACTTACCTGAAGATTCGCTTTTGGTTTGTTGTCGTCATTTTGAATTTAATGGAGAGATTTATCAACAGATTAGTTGTTGTGCTATTGGCAAACATTTCAGTCCTAGCGCTGCCAACATTTACATGGCTGAGTGGGAAGAAGGTGCCCTAAAAAAATGCAGCAAAATTTCTCTCAATTTCAATAGATACCGTGATGATAT
>CM067366.1:62590249-62623518 GCA_034401795.1 Chaetoderma sp. LZ-2023a | reverse complement strand
GTATATCTGCCACATCGCCTGGTGGCTGAGCCACTGTCTCCAATGCGAAGTTGTGGCCCTTGCGACTTGCAGCCTCAGGGTAGTTGAAGTGTCTCACAGTAATATCCACCAGGCTGATAGTAGAGTTCCTCAAGAAAGATGCTTGATAAACTCCAGGATTTCATCATTGACGTCCACTCCTGTCCTGTCACGCACGGTCTGGGTGAACTCTAAACAGACAAACAGACAGTTGTCATTCATTCGACCATCACTGAGGACCTCCTCAAACACCTCCGTACACTGGCATCTAAGCTCTGCTGGATCCTCACTGAACAGTAGTTTAATGACCAACCCTCGGAAGTTAAGGGATGTGACCAAGTCGTACAGAGACGCCATCCTTATATAGTACAGCTTAAATGTTTGGCAGACCAGATAGCCGTGAGCACTATGGCAACGTACGGTAGCCAAGGGCCTGCGACTCCGAAGAATGTACCTACTCCTGAGGCGATGGCTGGTATGGCTTCAGAAATCTTTTCCACACCATGGAGAGCAATGTTGGCGATCTTGTGGACCATCTTGCCAGCCTTCATTGTGAACAGAGCGATGAGAGCCCCAACTGCTGCCAGCGACCGATAGAACCTTTTACGTAAGTGCGATAGATTCCTTTCGCTCTGTATACTAGTTTGCGGGATTCAGGCTCTACATCATCATACTCACCACCGACATCGTAGTCTGAATCCTCCTCATCATAGTCCTCCTCATAGTCGTCGTCATCTATATCCTCGACTGGATCAGCCTCTGGTTCATACATCGCTCTGGGAACCGTTACTGGGGAAGCTATATAGTAGCTTTAAACTGTAGTCTATAGCATGGCATCCACAATCTTGAATGCAGGCATGTTTGCCTTAGCGAACTGGGGACT
This sequence comes from Chaetoderma sp. LZ-2023a, assembly GCA_034401795.1. Taxonomy (NCBI): domain Eukaryota; kingdom Metazoa; phylum Mollusca; class Caudofoveata; order Chaetodermatida; family Chaetodermatidae; genus Chaetoderma; species Chaetoderma sp. LZ-2023a. Next base: position 62,622,617 of record CM067366.1, on the reverse strand, counting down.
CAGCTTCGCTGACAAGAAGGCGGCAGAGGTGGAGCGTGAGTGTCATAACCAGGCGATGGAGAAGCTGTCTAAGGAGAAGTTTGAGTACAGCAAAGCACTCGAGCATATGTGCCAGAGGGAGGCACGCCGACGACAACTCCGTTCTCAGGCCAGCCAGAGCCTCAAAGAGGTAGATTAGAGTCTCGATGAGTACTATGAGGCTGTAAAGTTATCTGAGCCAACGCTCGACTATGAAGCATCGACAGGTCAGAAGACAGCAGAGCTTATAGTAGTGGTGGCAGCTGCAGCTGTCACGACAGAAGTCGTGCTCTATGCACGCTCAAGCTGAATACCTGATGTGTTCGACATGCATACCTTAGCATAGCCAAAGTAAAGTACCGTCACACCTAATGAGCGAGTCCCAGCTATGAGGTTTCCGATGTTGAAGCTGAGCCGGTTGCCCTGATTAGGTGGGATGTCCCTGCCCCCGAGGTGTGACGACCCTCGAGTGCTGACTCGAGGTCGTCGCTTCCATTGGTTAGTCGCAGAAGTGCATATGACTTAGTTTTTTGTCTGTAGAGTTGGCAATCAGCCAGCTCGCTTACCTCACCAAGAACATTGGTCCCAGCAACGACAAGCTTGAAGTTGTCTAGCGTATCCACCTGCTGGATGGCTCCTCCCTTCTGAACCAGGACCGCAACAGCGACACAGTCCGATGCACCACGATGCACTGTCAGCTCTACCTGTTGGTTATCTGTGGCTTGGACCTGCTGGTGTTCTCGCTCCACATGCACGGTCCGCTGTTTGGAACCCGTTTGCTTCAGCTCCTGGTCATTCTCGTCATGCCAGACATGAAGTCTTGGAGCATTCATCGTCGCCTCTGTGAGCTGCTCAGTATACACCGGGAGGAACAGCCTATCCTGCATGGCAGGTGGATTCATCTGTGTGTTTTCGAGGAGGGTTAGGAGTGGAACTGCCACAGCCTTCTCGACACCTGCCCATAGTTCGAATTCCATGAACCCCTCATTGCACCCCACAGCATAGTACCCCTTTCCCTTCGCATAGAAGGTTGGTCCACGAGCCAGCGAACCTAGGACTCGGTACTCATCGTTCACATAGGTGGTAAATACGGTACTGATGCTCTGCATGATCTCCCACCTGTTCAGAACCTGCGGGAGCTCTACCGTCTGTTCTATTGTGCTCTGAAGCTTGAACTCGAGTGTCATGCTCTTGATCTTGTGGATCTGTGACGAGATTGCAAAGTCAATGTACTTCCCAGCAGCAGACAATGGGTTCTCATCGTGTATACTTGGTCGAATGACCATCATGTAGTCCTTCAGAGGATCAGTGCGTTGCGATGTCGCGGGTTCAATGGCTCCATCTGGATGTTGCACATACTGCAGGATGTTTAAAGTCTGGGTATATAGAGGTTTTAAACGGCTGCCATGTTTGGTAAAGTTCTCCAGAAGATTGTCTATAGGCAGCAGGACAAGTCGGCACGACAGTCACAGCCACGGCATACACTGTGCCACTGTGACAGGGCCCGAGGACTGCTTCGTGCCATCAACATTATCCACGAGCGAGCCAAGGTTACACCTCCATCTGATGCAGAGATACTGGCCACCATAGAGGAAGGAGCGCCAGCTCGTAGTACAAAAGATCTCCTGACTCGGATACTCAACCAGAAGTTTGACAGCACCCAGGGCAAGGTACTACCCAACCTACCTGAGGCCCAAATCAACAGTCCTGTTATTCTAGCTCTCCAAAGGGCGAGGGTCGAACCCAAAGATCTACTAATGGTCGGGAAGTGGGCTGCAGTATTTAGCCTCCATAGCCAGGAAGAGCGAGAGATGCTGGATAGACTCCAGTCTGAAGCAAATAACTACCTCAGGAAGGAGGTCAGTGCTGCTGTAGTGAAGAGCCACGCCACTGGTCATGCAGATGGTACTCAGGAGGGAGTCACTGCTTGCCGCAAGGAGGCAGTTGAGCACATCTTCAACGAAAGAGGGCACAGGAGCTTGGCCAGTAATCTGTCAGCATTTCTGAAATTCTCAGATAACTACCAGGACTACCTCATCAAATCCACTCGCAGGCACAATGCTAGTCGCTCATGGGAAAAGTGAGTCTTCCGTGAGAAGTTCCAGATGAAGAGAACCCAAAAGATGACCCTCAGTGGTTAGAGTTTCAGCGACAGTTTAAGCTTAAGCGACAGGCTTCTGACGAAACTGACGAGGTTCCTCAAGCATCTGACGAACTTCCTCAAGCTTCTGACGAAGTTCCTCAAGCTTCTGACGAAGGTCCTCAAGCATCTGACGAAGTAGCGGAGAGTGCGGACGAAGTTCCTCTGCCTTCTGATGAATGAAAACAAGTTGCGGCCGACAGTCTGTCAACGATGACACGCAGAGCAGGCTAGTTTCCTGGCTGGATTCAGCTTGTATGTGAAGGTCTGCGCCTTTTCCAGAGATGGCTTGAAGTGTGACAGCTCACCTGTTTCCTTGTTGCTGAAGATGAAGTGGTACAGATCAGCTGCCCTCTGTACACCTGCGATAAAGTCCCCTTGGTCTCCTTGAGGGTTAGGCTGACGTATATGGTCTCGAGCAGGGCACATCCACACTTGGAGCTGAAGTATTGCAACTGGGCGGTGGCAGATGTCCGGTGAGATCTCGCGGGTGTACTTCTGAAAGAGGATGAAGACAGTTATCTTTGTGTGCCGGATGCGCCTGGTGATGTTGCTGAGGTAGGTGACTTTCTTCTGGTCCATTGCAGAGTCATCGATAACTAGAACAAGTGGTTCTCTCAGGCGGGCTGCCAGCAGCTTCTCCATCAGTGCATGCAGGTTCTGCGTCTTGGTAATTGGCCCATTGTACCATTGCTCATTACTGTCAACTGCCTCAGCGGCGGAGTCAGACACCAGAAGGATGTATTGAGAGTGTAGATGTTCGTCCAGGAGAGCCCGCAACAAGTGTCCTGATGGGGGAATGATCAGCACCACTTGGCGAGCATCGGCTGGCCTACTGTCGAATGGTACAGACATGCGTGTGGAGGATGGTTAGCACTTGGTCGGTGGTAGCCTCGTCTATATCTGGGAGACTTCTTTCTGCTTTTCGTTCGCTGATCATACCGCCAGTCCTGTAAGTGACTATTGACATGATTATAAGCTGGGAGACTAAACGGCAGTACTTCCTGCACCAGCTCTGTCACCTGTAGAGTGGGGAATCTTGCACCTCCGGCGGATACGAAGGATGCGATGGAGGCATCAAGCATGACATCCCAGCAGCAGCTGAGAAGATAGCGTAGAGGGACTGTATCAGCACCCACAGTGTCTAGTACATCCAGTATCTGTATGATACATGCACGGGAAGCCATGCCTATCCTGTGGTCTTAAACGGCAAACCAAAGAACCCGGACTTCTTCACCTCTGGTAGCTGGAGGCTGGCGGTAGCACCTATTTTGCCATTGACAGTGATATTGCTCAGGCCGAGGCTGCCTATCTTGATATTCTCTCCATCCTGTCGGAATGAGCTCCATGGTTTCAGAGATCCTTAACCAGGTCCTGTGCAAAGGACTCAGGCTTAACCTTGATGGCTCCAGCCTCATCGACTCCGAGCATACCTCGCATCGTCGCCCTCTCCTTGATGCCCATCCCCTTGTATACAGTCTTGGCCATGTTAATGGCCAATTGTCCTGCCGTATCAGTGTTCCCAATGAGATCTCGGGCTGGGATGGTACTTCAGATCTCCCGCGGGTCTCCCTTCTCATCGAAGTCTGCGAAGGAGATAGGGGCAACAGTGTCCTCTATACCGAGGCATGCCTCACCTAAGTGAGCAAGATCGCCTAGCTCTTTGCTTTCTAGGTCTGTGAGTGACAGAGTCATGGTGCTATATACAGACGGCTTAAACCTACTAGTGATACCCCCAGTGAAATAGTTGGGCATAGGAGGACGACGCAGTCGGTCAAGGGACTCGGTAGCAGTGCTCAGGGTACTGGCCCTCTCTGCAGGGGCACGCCTTGTGGACGATCCACCATTGCCGAGCATTGGCAATCCTCAGTCCGCATGCTCGACTATGGGCTACACACTGCCCTCTGGCATGCCATGCCTCATATGCTGCAGGGCTCTCGTGATCCATCTCTCACTATTCAAACGTTTAACGATGATCTCAGCCATTGCACTTGTTACTAGCCCTAGAACCGCAGCCTCCATTAGTGTAACATGTTCACCAATGATCTTGGTGCCAAAAGTGTAGGAGACACCACTGAGGGCGATCTTTGGGATGGGGGTGGGGGGGGGGTTATTCCGAGACAGTGCCCGGCCACCCCACTCACCACTGTAGTGAGGACAGTCATTCAATTCCCCCTGTCATCTTCACCACGGTCACATTCGCCGCCACGTTACTGGTGACATGGACTGCCAGAGGTTTTGCTTTGGTCAGTAACTTGGGTCGCAGCAGTTTCTCCACCTTCTGAAGACTCGCCTGGCTCTTGGGCAGCTGCTTCACGATCTGTACTCTTGACGTTATTGTTTAAGCACTGAGTATACCATGTGGTTAAACATCTGCATCCCCTGTCGAGAGAGCTAATACGATCTTCCCAGTCTACAAGCTGGAAAAAGGATGCGCTGCAGAACCCTCCAGTCCTTGGATGTGCATGTTGGCAGCGTGTATAGGGGATGTAGGGCATGCCAAGCTGGTTCAGTGTCTCACCGTGGTCCCCACTGCTACTGTAGAGAGTCAGGATAGTCTTATAGCTGATTTGCTAGTGGCAGAGTAGGCTGATCCCGAGCACCACGATAGCTAGGCCTTATAACACTCGTAGAGCTGCCACGGGAAGCGGTGTCATGTCGACTGGCTGCAGTGTCAGGGTCGGAACGACTGTATGGCCCGTAATACGTGTAGGTGCGTTGATGTCAGTGTTGAAGCCGACGTGGACACCGGGGGAACTCCGCTCGACTATTATGTTGTTATAGCCCCTGACTTGGAGGTCCTCGATGTTCATGATCATGTTGCTCGGATTCAACCATAGGTGTGGTGAAATAGCAAAGTCAAGTTTGCGACGGACCATCTACATCCCCTGCTCGAACTTAGCAATAAGACTACTGGGGTATGCCACGATGATCATATCCCCAACGAGACTGATGAACATGGCCTGGACCTCTGCTCTGCTGACACCATCTATGGAATGCCACAGCTGGGTCTGTGCTGTAAGGAGGCAGTAGCACAGATCTGAACGGTCCCTGTTGGTGTGAGGCCTGAGGTAGTGTGTGGGACAAAGTACTTCCACACATCTGGATAGTCCTGCCACAAGCCAGTGATGTGCATATTTTGCATGATCGCTCCAGGGTTGGAGTCTGGATCGAAAGAGAATGTTGCTGTCTTCCGACGGCCTACTCGTCTGGGTGTTCGATAGGGGAATCCTGAGTAGTCACGTCTTGGATCACCGTACATAACCCCTAGACCGCTGTTGTCACCACCATGCCACAGATAGTCTGGGTGAGCACTGAACTCTCTCTGTAGTCTGCTGGCCACTGAGACACTATGACTGTTGAGCTGTGGGTCGAAGTCGTTTGTATCAGGGAGGCTTGCACCCAGCCCATGGAGGATTCGTCGCACCGTGAAGTACACGTGGAATCTGAGGAGTACCAGAATAAGAGTGAAGCAGGGTGGAACTTACTCCACATCCTGCCGTGGCACACCACACGGCAAAGTTCAGCTGCTGATTCCAGTATGAGAGGCTTGGAGCAGCCATCCAAATATGAGCTTGCTTCGCATCCTTGATGGTGATGGGGCGGTTTGTCAGCGGTCGTGGGTTGACGGAAAAGCTGGTTCGGGACCATCCATCCACTGTGATGGAGAATGGTGTTAGCTCTGGTATATCATCCAGTAGACCTCTCAGGCCACTCAAGGGTGTACCCGGGAGGGGCGGTTGGCTCTAGATGACTGGCGTGAGGTTCAATGGCAAGGCATCCATACTGGTGTTCTTAAAGCTACCGTACAGGCAGCACACCATTTGTAGTCGTCTCGACTCCAGAGACCAGCGAGGCGACCTCGCCATAACATCTCGTTTTTTAACTCTCCATATCAACCCGCCCGCTGGAGACTTTGAGGTATTGCTGTCACACTTTAGGTTTCTCCATGTGATACAGGGCTTGCACCTTCAATATATGGTGGTACTCTTCATCGGTGACCTGACCATCCTCGAGAGCTTTGCTGACAGACTCGTCGCTAGTCCGTAGCATACTCTGTGCCAGTGTCACGTACTTAGCATGCTTCTCCAGCCTCCTTGTGATCTGCCGGTGCCCCACCCCCAAGCCCGTGGCCAAGACAGTGGCGGCTAGTGTCACACCAACCAGCGGGATGGCGATGATGGCACCCACCCCTGTAGCGAGAGTGGCCACAGCTGCCACACCAGCACTGGCTCCATTCACACCCGCAGCAGTGGTTGTACGCGCGAGGACGTCGTAGGCTGTCTTATATCGCCTGCACGTTATACTGTACTTTTCTGCCTCATGGACGAGATTTTGCCTGATGGCATCTATATGATGGAGTCGCCAGCCGTGGATGGTACCGCCCTTGTCAGCCATCAGGGAGGGGTATAGTTCTGGTTGCTACTGCCACTCTGATTTTGCCATAGTATACCTGGAGATTAAACCTGCAACACCTGCAGAATCCGCTCATGAGTCATAGAAGGATTCATTTTGGAGAGCCTGGGGAACTGTACCAGCTTGCTGGTGTTGACACAGACGTCTCTTAGACAGTGGCCATCCAGCACTATGTCGGGTGCCAGTAGCTTACTGAGACGTGACATCTGGAACATCACCTTATGACCAAGATAGTAGGCCCGCCGCTGGATGGCTTTCTTGGTCCTGCACTTCTGCGTCATCTCCTCTTCCCATTGTATGACATCTGGCCCGTCCTCGTCTGTGACATCGTCGTATGTGAAGACATCTGGCTCATCGTCATCTGTCAAGACTGCCACTATCGGGAACCTTCACTGTTCCTTCGCCTCCTTGCAATGCTCACGTTCTGTTGATACCAGCTCTCCCACTGTAGTCGCTATCCTTCTTGTTGCAGTGCGAGCATCTGTTCGTTTAAGGCCTTTAGGGTCAAGAAGGGGCAACCCTGTAGCTGGCCCATATTTGCTCACTCGAATGGTCTTGCTGACCTCGCAGATGTGTATGCAGTTGATGCTGTCAATGTAGAAGAGAGCGATGGCAAGTCATTCGCCCTACAGTACGAAGCAAACTCAAAGGCATACTCCCTCAACCCTATTCGAGCGGTGCCCCGTCGATGACCCATGATGGTCTGCTATTGACCCTGGCAAAAAACCTGCAGTTCATATTTGAGAAGAATGAAGTGTGGTACCGCGCTGGACCTGGTGGTGACTGGCAAACATGGTTGCCACTATATAGGCCTCCCGCAGTCATTGACATAGAGGTTACTCCCCTCTCCACTGTTGTGAAAAAGGTTGGGACAGTTCGAAATCTCTACAATCTGGGATCAGCCTTTTCACCTACATAGGTGAAGGTGTCTCCCTGACGAGGGTATGTGACCGGATCGGGATTACAGGTGGAAAGCTCCTGCTGCGTCATCCATTCGATGGACCAGAAGAAGCTGTTAACGCCCAGGCGGGCATCCTGCGGGTAGATGGTGTGTCACATGTCTCCAAAGTGAAGGGTGCTGTTAAACTGCTTCAGCGAGTAGGCCCTGCTAGCCCGCAAACTACTCATATAATCCTAGAGCTACGTTTCTTAGCCGGTGGCAGAGTGAAGCAGCTAGCGCCTGCCCCTCAGGGGATAAAGATCACTATCGATCTGGATGGAACAGGGCTCGATCTGGCACAGATATTTCTCCAGGGGTTCACTCTGTCCAGTTTAACTCTTCATATATAGCCATGATTCTCATCATACTGCTCGTGCTGGCGTCTACAGCAGTGGCACAGGGCGCTGAGTCTGCCATGATATTGGATGCAAAGTGGGCCCACTTCCGGGATGACCACCAGTACAATCCTTGGGTCGACCCCTTATGGAGAAACATTTACGACCGCTTTCACCCACATGAAGAGATCGAGTCTGTCTGCCACTTCTATGGGGTGAAGAGGGTAGGACGTGGTTGTCTGTTGGAGACATGCTCAGCACCAGATTCTCTACTTAACATGTGAACATGTCAGAGTCTGCCTTGGTGAAAATGCTAATGACTTTAGCATCCTACCAGGTGAGCGTTGTCAAGGTAGATGGAAGACGCTATGGGTGGTGCCATCATCCCGATGCGACTCTGGCAGAGACTATGTGTTTGTCTGAGCCTATACAGAATAGAGAGAGAGAGAGAGAGGCCGGCCCTTCTGATGTCGTTGATCACAAGGCGATCAGTGGTGTATATCACTGTGGAGGCTTGTCTCTAAATGGGCGTTCAGACCCTATTATGTGTAGTAGCCGTTCAGCAATCCGTGGTGGCCCCCACCGCCCTCTCAATCCCTGGGGGCCTCCATCTAGAGGCATACCCCAGCCACTTGTCCGAACAACCCTGGGGGCCTCCATCTAGAGGCATACACCAACCACATGTCTCAACAACCTATGCCCCAGGGATTGAGAGGGCGGTGGGGGCCATGGATCGCCGAACGGCGGCCAGTTGAGGGAGGTGGTATCATTTTAATTCCGACACTACTACTACCTTTGTACGAGATATGAGATGCCTGTTCAATTTACCCAGCATGCAATGCTATCGGCTTGCAATGTTACCAAGCATGCATTGCCTTGACTCCATAATCGTTGTAACCATATTCGTTTAGTCTATTGTCTGCACAAGCCAGGATTTCTCAAACAAAACCAACCTGCTTGCACGTGCAAATAGTCATTTGTCCCTCTAGCTCTGGAAGTGTAAGCACGCACGTAGGGCGTATTCACGGCAGTACATTTGACAGTCTGTATGTCAATACTGTTAAGAGAAAGTGTGTCAATGTCCAGACGAAAATTTGAGAAAGCTTATATATATTTGCGTGAAAGTTATTGCTATCAATTACAGCAACACATTCAGTCAAATTATTGTCAAAATAATTATTAGGTAATGTAATTATTACCTGATATATATTTGATACTAATTTGAATGAAAGTTGTTGCTATTTTCTAACTTCTATATTCTTTAGATATATTCTAAAATAATCATAATTTTTAGTCGACTCTCGCTACGGATTTGAATAGCAATTTGACTGTAGGTTGTTGGTTTCTAAGCCGCCAGCAACATTGTGGAATTATTATCCACACACGTGCAATCAATATTTAGGTAAAAGGAGCGTAGGCCTATATACGCGTTCTCGCCAAGAATGAATGATTAGCAAACAACGTGTATGTTTCGTTGACAGATTTGTGCATTTGTTTGAAATGCAATGATGGAATAGAAACGTACACACGGTAGCTAGGAGAAATATTTTCTTCGTGGTGGCAAAGCGTATTTTGGCTATATACTCACTCTACTTAGATAGTAATACTGAGCGCGTGTGATTCTATGGACAACAATTTTATAACATTGTTGGTGCCTTAGTCAGCAACAACTTACAGTCAAATTGCTATTCAAATCCGTAGGGAGAGTCGACTAAAAATTAAGATTTTTTAGAATATACTGTTTGAAAGCTGTTGTAGCAACAACTTTCATTCCAATTAGTCTCAAATATATAGCAGGTAGTAATTGCATTACCTAATACTTATTTTGACAATAATTTGGCTGAATGTTGTTGCTGTAATTGATAGCAATAACTTTCACGCAAAAAAAGCTTTCTCTAATTTCTTCTGGACATTGACACAATTTCTCTGAACAGTATTGAAACACAGACTGTCGAATTTACTGCCGTGAATACACCCTACGTGCGTGCTTACGCTTCCTGAGGTGGAGGACAAATCACTATTTGCACGTGCAAGCAGGTTGGTTTTGCTTGAGAAAGCTTGCCTTGTGCAGACAATAGACTAAACGAATATGGTGTCCAATAGTTACAACGATTATGGAGTCAAGGCAGTGCATGATGGGTAGCATTGCACACCGGGCAGCATTGCTTGCAGGGTAAATAGAACAGGCATCTCATATTTCGTGCAAAAGTGTCTCTATTTAATGAAACACGAGAGCCTTAACCCGAGATGAAGCAATTTGTTATAATTTTCAGTCGGCCTTTAATGTATATAAAGGTTCGCAAGTACTAATTCTTCTGGCTTCTGTGTAGGAAATGCTTATAACTGAGACGGTTTACATGAACATGTGTTCTCTGTTCTTGATGTTTGCATAATCTTGTGATATATCTATATCCAATGAACAGGGCCGATCTATAGGCAGGACAAACGGGGAATGTGCCCTGGGCCCCCGATTTGCCCAGGGCCCCCGAACATGACACCTAAAAAAATGTAGGTGTTATTTCTTGAGGCCCTGGGGGCCGGGCTGGTCAACTTGGCGGGCTGACCTGGCCAAATGCCACAACAGCCGTGGGCCCGTGGTCAGGGGGCCCCAATGCTAGTAGAAATAAAATGTTGAAATAAGATTATAAGTTACATATTACTAAAGCACACGAAAATTAAAAATAACCAGAAATAAGCTCTTCCTAAAAATTAGGTTCAGTAGTCTACCACCCCACCCGCCACCCACAAATGGCCACGCTCATATTACAATACAATTTCCAAGCTACTATTTATTTAGAGTTTAATGCTTTCCAGTTTCCGCGAAATGCTGTTCAGTATTACCGGATGTAATTTTTATTATGTAATGAGCAAAACGCTTAACGCTGACGTGGCAAAATTGTTATGAGGCATCATCATCCGTCAGAATAAGCTTTTATTCAGAGCAGGATAGGCTGATAGCATGTAAGTACATTTTGATTGTTATTTAACACATTTTAAGTTTTTATTGTTGCATCAAAACAACTATGTTGTTTATCACTCTAAATGCAGGAGTTAGCATCTCAGAGCATCTAATTTTTTTTAAATGGGGTGGGGTGGAGGTGGGGAGACTACCAGACACCCCTAAGGAGGGGTGAGTTACCCCTATATAGGCATATAGCTCACCAACAGGGCCCATGTCAGAAACCTTGCCCTGGGCCCCATGTGGCCTAAGTTCGACCCTGCCAATGAAGCGATGGGTCATTAATCCAAATATGTCACATGGGCAAATGTGTGTAGAAGGTTGAATTGCTTAGAACATAAGTCAGCCAAACACTATGTAACGTGTTTTGGATGTTTCTATAGATAACTGTTCTTCTTTTCGCTTAACTTTTCTAGGTTGATTGAGTAATACCATAAAATGAAGCCTGAAATTAAATTAGTATACATTGCTTCAAATTGGATTGCACATAGACGTAATAAATCTGATGGGGAGGGTGTTGTGTTCGCCAGCTAATCTTATAGATCCTGAAAAGGTCCATGTTCACTTCGCTTCTATTTCGATTGACGAGATGATGAATGCGTGCAATATATCTCAAGATTTTGTGTTTGGAAACATGTGTTATAAACAGCCATGATGCTAGTGATAGACTACAGAACAAAGGTTATGTATGACATCGTGAAAGTGGGTTATACGCGTGAGACCCGTGTTGGCCAACATTGCCAGGAGAGTGTTAGTTTAAATATTTACAGTTATCTATTAAAATACCTTTTGAAAATGTATGTGTGTTTGGGATCTTATAACTCATCCTGTGAGTTGCGATAATCAGCAGCCTCTAATGATCCGTTCACGTTGTCTGGCACGGGTTATTATTCTGTTTCTTCATGCAACACTTAAGACATGTTGCAAAGTATTGCATATGTAACTGCATACTCGAATTAGCACCTTAATTCTCGTCAGTGAGAGAAAGAAATATATCCATATGTCCATGAATGAATACCTGAATTTCTCGATTATCGAGCCAGGCATTCCAGTTCTAAATTGAAAAAAGTCTTCTCCTGGGCAGCAAATGAACATCCATCAAATCAACACCACTGCATGGGCGGTTTTTTTGGCCGGATTCGCCACTAAGGTGTTAAAGGTTCCCCAGCAGTAAGTCTTCATGAAAATAATACACACCGGTCGCTTCCACGTTAACGGACCATTCATCACCAACACGACCTCCATACCTCATAATATTAGCATAATCGTCTCTGCGTGTTCCATCGCGGAATACACACGGTTTGCCATAAGAATGACATCCAAATTCTGTATTATAATCTGCACATCTTTATAACGCTCGCTATAGCTAGTGTGGACACATATATGACAGTTTTGGGAAGAAAAATAGGCGTATATTTTAGAAATGCTGTTACTGCAATGTGTCACCAGGTATAGACGTGAAGATAATAATGTTTAGCAATACTACTTTTAAGTATGCCCGCCAATTTCTAGTTTATAATGGTCATCTTCTTGGACCTTTCTATATACAGTTACAAACGGATCAATAGCTGCAATCACCTCATTCAATGAACTAAATATTACAATAACTTTAAAAAATCAACGTTTGTGACTATCCTGAGGGCAAATATATAGAAAGCTCATGCTACTGTGCATATGGCAAACATCAAATCATTCTCAGAGTTGATTCATTCAATCTTATGTACTGTCGTGTTACTCTGAACAGAAATGTCTCCGTGATAAATGTGTTCTTCTGCACGTGAGAGAGAGAGAGAGAGAGAGAGAGAGAGAGAGAGAGAGAGAGAGAGAGAGAGAGAGAGAGAGAGAGAGAGAGAGAGAGAAAGCTTGAGGAGTCCAAACACGCCCACCAACACACGTCTTTTGGCATTCGATATATGGACAATTAAGTCCCACCACTCACTATCACGTGACTTGTGATAGCCAAACAAAACGTGCGTCTCTCTAGCCCTTCGGGTCATTGTCAGTAATGATCAAGACGTAAGAAATACAGTTCTAATTCTTGATTTTTTGGGATTTATTAAATGTCATAGTGGTCTTATACAATTTTTGTAAGATATTATAAAATACACTATAAAAATTACCTATTATTATCTTTATCTCCTCTACATGGCTTACTACACTTAAACAATATCACTACCTGCGGTAGAATAATTCTAAGATCCATTAATACTAGTACTATTTCTAACCCTACTACAGGTGAACTGAAAATATCCATCACTACTTGTACATAGAGATGCTTACTCTAGCTCGCTGTGTGTCAGAATGAACTGGAGAAAACAGAGTCCATTATTTATATCACATTCACTTGTCAATCAAAACTGCCTGTTATCGAGCACCTGTTGAGCGATGGATGCGCATCCCGATTGGCTGACCGACGGACACATATTCTTGACACTATGGACACGCATAAATTATCACCATACCCGTCAATCAAATTATCTATTACCCCTGTAGTGATTGACATGCAACCCGAATGGCTGAGCGATGGACACGCATTGGTGGAATTATAGACGCACATAAATTATCGATTATCCCTGTAGCGCTGGATGCACAATCTGATTGGTTGAGCAATGGATGCGCGTTAGTGAAATTATAGATGTGTATATATTATCGATTACCCCTGTAGCGATGGATGCACATTGGTGAAATTATAGAAGCGAATTTATCGATTAGGGCTATAGCGATCACCATGCATAAATTATTGATTGGCGAAAGAATAGAGGCACATTTATTGCTTAGGTCTGTAGCAACAGACGAGAATAAAGTGTCGTTTATCTGTGTAACCCTGGACGCACATTGGTGAAAATATAGACGCACATTTACTGATTACGGCTGTGGGAATATGCACACATAAATTTAAAAATTGCTTATTGACACAAGTGAAATTTTCATGAATCGCTGCCATAAGTCCATAGGCAGCAACAACACCCAGCCAAATTAGCTTCAAAATATTCAAACGATTACATAATAGTTATCTTGAAAATGGGATTCTGGAAGTTCAGTGTATAAAGTATATACTCCGACCCCAACTCGAACAAAGCGTCGGCGGGAATTAGCTAGAAATGTGCGGGGCATGGCAAGAAAAGTATTCCTCTGTTATCACCTGCTGTCAAAGACATGTATATTGATTTCATTTCTCGATAACGTGATTGAACAAAAGATGATAAATGTAATAATAACAAACTCAACATGGATCTAATGAAAAAGATAAATTTTAAATCATGTCTTGTCACTGGCAAATATAAGATCGTCATCCTTTGATATAGCGAAGTTATGATTATAACAATAATTACATATTCTCTTAGAATAAGGGTTGGTAGTTCTGCAGTTATTTGAAGGGAGAGTTGTTAGTGTTATCTCTACACCACAATCCGCGTGATTGCATTTGATCCTGAAAGCTAATGTAGTGGGTTCTTAATTATGGACACCAAGCATTGCTTTTTTATTTAATATGTTGGTTGGTTGGGTAGTTGACTGGCTGATTGGCTGGCTGATTGATTGGCTGATTGACTGGCTGACTAGCTGGCTGATTAGCTAACTGATTCTCTGTCTGTCTGTCTGGTTGTCTGACTGGCTGGCTGGTTTTGCTGGCTGGCTGTCTGGCTGTCTGACTATCTGGCTGGCTGGCACATACTATGGGCCCCGTTTTCGCGAGTGACTGCGTCAGTGACTTTACTGATGTTGTTTTTACAACGAACTTGGTACAAATCAGAAACACTAAACGGGATTTATGCAAATTCCCGACGTTTGATGATTTTCTTTTACCTGAAAGTGATAATGTAGATTATAGATGTGCTGTGTATCTGTGCAACTGGTGCTATTCATTGTCTCAGAGAGTGGATGAATTGGATTTGCCACTCACGTATATGACATCATAGTGAATTACTTTACATGTAGGCTGATGTCACAATCATAATTTATAGAGAACACGTCATCAGGAAGCTGGTATAGGCCGTCAAGCGTGAGAATTGTATGTCTTTGATGGATTTACTATTTAATAAACATTTTGTCGAATATCGAAACTAATTTGAGTGAGCGCTGTTAATACCATAGGCAGCAACAGCACTCAATCAAATTAGTTTCGAAATATTCAACAGCTTAGCTTGCCTAAACAGTTATCATGAAAATGGGATTGGGGAAAGTCCACGGGCCACGAAAACACCAAAACGGGATTTATGCGAATTGGCGACGTTTGATGATCGTGATTTCGTGGCAATGTTCTGAACCCAAACACATTTTAAATTGCATTAACTTTGGCAAGTAATTTGATCATATTTCGACTAATCTTTCAAATTCAATCTAAGTAAATCGCTGACGATTAAAATATTGACGCGATTTCGACATTCAAATAAATTGCAAAATTTAGCTGGGCGTGGCTATCTTGAAATTTACGAACTGGTAACAATTGGTCAACACGAGATCAAAACACGGTTGCTGGTTTAACGAACCGCGTTAGTAAATCTTTTACTACCGGAACATCAAAAGGATCCAAGTCAGTGAACCACTCACGTAGTCATTTACGAAAACCCGCCCATAATTTCGCAAATTGATTAACAAAACTATGTGCAAATAATTTGTAGCGCGAAATATGTTTGACTACAATTAATAAGCATAACTAATTACCCACGTGTTAGTGACCTCTGAGGAGGCATGCTTATCGGACTGTTGTATCTGGTGCCACAACTAGCTTTCGTCGTAGTATTTGATCAATAATCATAATAAATTGCTTGTATTTGTATGTTTACGTCCAGTGGAGACCTTAGTGATCTACGAGGTCTTAATTGCTACTCCTAATTGCTGTGACATGACATTGTTTCCTATAGTTTCGCCGGACAAGGAATGGCTTATTTTTACATTACAGCATTAAACACAAGGATTAATGCGAGCATGGAGTGATTCCTCATCTTCTCCGTCTTCTTCTTCTTCTTCCTCTTCTTCTTCTTCCTCTTCTTCGTCTTTCTCTTCCTGTTCTAAGAGAATTTTCAACAACTCTGTTGCTACTAGAAGGATCACCCCCACATCTCCACACTTGGATGGAATCTTGCCAGTGGGGTCGTGTACATATATCCCAATTTTGGGATCAAAAGCTAAACCGACAACAATAGTTTTCAGCAACCATATCTTGAAGATGGGCACTTTTGACGAATTTCTCAATAACTCTTCAGCATACTTGGCTTGATGTTTGTCCGTGTGATCCCGAAGATGTGTAGCAATTTTGGAGCCAAAAGCTAAACACACAGCACCAACACCTTTCCACAACATTGCTTCCAACATAAACACGATTGACCTGATGGGGCCTGATTGAAAACTATATGAACGACTCAGGTATTGGACAATGCATTGCGTTATTTCATCAACCATAGTTGCATGGCACATGGGTCACTACAGGTCGTGATTAAAAATACATTCCCGCCATGAGACAAAAAACTATATCAGCAACAATCGTTTATCAATGACCACACTCATTCCAGCGGTATCTCCTAGTTAATTATAATATTTAAATTTAGAGCTAAATACTAAAATACAGGATAAACATTTTTATCAAAACTGTGCTATCCTGAGCTATTATCGTAAAATGTACCCGAAAATCAACTGTTTAATAATATATGATGTGATTAGTGTAAACCGTTTATACGCTAATGTACTTCAGTGATATACAGTACACAGATAATCATAAACCCAACGCTCTTTGATCTGTCACTAGGATAATGCAATCAATCTAATGAAAACACATCGTGATTTCATTATCATATCATTCAGACAATAAAGATCATGTTCGGCTTTGACAGAGATCAGGGAAATTGTGATCAATAGCAGCTTCGAGAAACACATATTATTTTTCGTGTGATGTGATTGATTATATCTAAATCAATCAGTGGCTTCCATGCTTTAATCGAGGGTACCCAATGTCTACTATGTTACCCGATGGTGATGTGCTTCTGATCCAATCCCACCACCCAACCTGTCACAACCTACGGGAGAGACCATTATCAAATGATTTAGGGTGAGGAGATCTACAACTAACGAAATATATATAGAGTTGATCCGCTTTGACAGGTGTTAGACTAATTTAGTTACGGAGTATCGAAGCTGGTAGAAGCACACATTATCACAATACTTATGGCATGCTGATCTGATTTATATACTGAACAACAATTATGTTGCTGTTGATAGTGTCGATACAGTGTACTGATGCTTGGTGTGTGACTCGTCGGTGTGAGATAGGAATGATTCGCGCTCATTATTGACAAAGTACTCTTCCTTGCTTATTTTGTCTCCAGCCAGAAGATAGATTTAGTTAGAATAGGTTAGGTGTAATGTAATTAAATCATTCCGCATCTGAAATGGCACATCGTTTAGCAACTTCATATCACAACATCAAAGTTTCATAAAAAAACAGCAGTAAGAAGAGAAAACCTAGCTGGTGGTTACTGGGGCATATCTGGTTTTCTTTAGCCAACTTTCCTGCACAAGAAATCAAAAGCAGAGACATGCACACACACACACACACACACACGCACACACGCACACGCACGCACGCACGCACGCACGCACGCACGCACGCACGCACGCACGCACGCACGCACGCACGCACGCACACACACACACACACACACACGCACACACGCACACGCGCGCCAACGTTTATTACATATACACTTCCAAACTGGTTGTTTCTATACGACAGCCGTTTATTTTCATCTAAGCACATGTTTCCACAACAAAAACCGAAGCATGTTGGGCAGTACAATTTCTAACACGATACAGGACACGCTCTGTTGAATATTTATGACTTAATTTGATTGGAAGACATCGATGACAAAGATCTTCGAATACAATTATGTTCAAAATATTCAACAGTACGTTTTATCTTCTTTTGGAAACGTGTTGGGTGGAATTCTATAGGGCGTTTTAGCTATGCCTAAATTAGAGAGTTAAACCTGGTTTGGGTATTACTATGTTTAAAACCGCATTTAGACTGACGTAAAATACTGGGCTGATACACAAATAATTTAAACACATATTAATATTACCTTTCTAACGTATGTACACTGACATCGAGTCTGTGAAAGCTATAGCATAATGTTATGAGAATATCGAAATTAAAATCAGATAACAAAACAGGTAACACGATAAACCGATCTCAAGAAGGTAGTTTATATAACAAACCTTGGAACAAATGTCATACACATTTAAACCTGGGGTAGGGTAGTTTAACTAATTGCATGTGTAAAATTGACACTTTTATATTTGGCAAGGTATGCCGCACTCGGTTAGTTTAGGACAGAGCTCTCACAGTCGTATGCATAATGAGATTGAAGTTAGGTAGGCATAACACCCATTACCTGGTGGATAAAACACTATTGTGGCAATACTCGCACTGGAACAGCGTTTCTTATACAATTGCGACATGCAATAGGAAAAAAGATGCAAATTATGAATTTCACAAGTATTAAAATTGCAAACATAAACAGAACTTACAAAATTCACAGAATGCCGGACTATGTAGTAGGCCCTGGCGCCGTTACATTGCATAATCATAGCGACGTCGGCAACTGATTAATTCGTTTGATATCGGCTCTATAAATTATTGTTGTTCAGCCCTCAGTGTTGTTAGGCTTTGTTCTTCGAGGCTGCACAGGGGTTCCCGGCACACTGGCACCACTATTTTCGGCGACTGTCTAGACATATTTAAGATTTTCTAAGTTCCCTCCAATCTGCGTGATCCGTAAAGAAATGTAAGAAACCCGTGTGCGCGTATCTATTATTCCAGAACAACAATAAAATAACAAACATGGGTGACATAGTCGGAATCTGTGTATAAAAATTAGTATGCATTAATAGTATACTAAGCTCGTTACATTGCAATAAAATATTTAAAATTTCCAAAATTTATGTTAGCTTGCAGGTAATGTCTCTTTAAGCGACCTCGTTGTTTATTATCAGAATAATACTGATTTTTTGTATTGCCACTTTTTATTATTTTGTTCATCGGTGTGTTAATATATTTTAATAACAAGCCATGCCCCATATATGTTGTTGGTTTAGAATGTAAATATTAAATTTCCTTTTAACCCCCAACCCCAGCCCTTTTGGTATCTTCTTCTTGCGTTCATCTTTCTCATGACAGTAATCTTAGGCTGTTTTCCTTATTTGGTGCATGAAAGCTGAAGTGGTCATCAAACTGTCTCTGTCTCCTCTGATCTTCTCTTGAAAAGATACTTCAATAGGCCAGAAGCTTCTCTTAGCCTGTTCATATCGCTGGCAGTGCTGCAAGACATGGTCTGCTGTTTCTTCTGCCTGCTGACACTCACAAAGTGCAGAATCTCTAATCCTGAGACGGTGAAGATGTGCATTGAGACGATTGTGACCAGTCCTCAACCTGAAAATACATGTCTGATCCTCCCTACTGAGGCTGTGTATTGCATCATCATGCTGCCTGCTGGTGGTTCTTGTGGCTTTAATGATATGCTTCAGTTCTTCAAAGTCAACCTCGCCGTTGAATTGTTCTTTATTTGACCCTTCGTTTGCCAGTTGATCAGTTTTGTCATTTCCCAATATGTCACAATGTGAGGGGATCCACTGTAAGTTGGCATTGTTCTCAGTAGGCAGTTGCGTAAGATTTTCATGAATTAAATCTGGACTTTCCTTTCCACTCTCCAGCGCCTGGAGCGCTGAGAGGGAGTCTGTCAGGAAGACAATATTTTCATTTCTGATTTTTCGTTGTATCAGCTTTTGGCTAGCTAAGATCATTGCCTGGATTTCTGCAGTGTAATTGCTACAGTGCTTCCCTGTTGGCACGCATGAGTCTGTTATATCTACACATGGAAACCGCATGTGAACACGTGCGCATCCATTCTTGACAGCCTGGATAGCTGATCCATCTGTATAAACATGTATCCACTCATCCTCAGGGTAGTTTTCTGCAATATGACTCAATGCAAGAACCTTATTTGTCACCTCTGCTTGATCTCGCTTGCTTTCAATCCCTGGTATCGAGGGCCAGATTGAAATTGTGTTTTATATTTCAGAAGCTTTCCACGATTCCCTCTCAGAGATAGCAGTTATGTTTCTACATCTGGGGAAGATGTCCGACTTTCTGGGTTTTTTCAATTTTCTTTGAAATTAATAAGAAATTATTCCTCTTGAGCCTTCCTCTAGACATTTGGTGATGCATGGGATGGTGAGGCATCAGTTTGAATTTCTCGGATTGAATCTCGGCCTTGATTTCTCCTCTCTGCTGGAGTGGCTGGATATTGGTAAGTTCGTCCATCACTGCTATTGGAGTGGTTTTCATAGACCCTGTTATGATACGAAGAGCCTGATTTTGTACCTTATCCAATGTCTGAAGGGTGCTTGTAGCAGCTGTCATCAATGATGATGAGCCGTATTCGATGATAGGCCTAACTGACCCAGAGTAAACCTGTTTCAGAACTTTCATGTTAGCTCCCCATTCTATTCCAGTGAGCTTCCGCATAACTGCTAGTCTTTGCTTGGCTATACCTTCAGCTTTTCTGATTTGCGCCTTCTAGGTTAGTCTTTTGTCAAATATCAGACCAAGATAAGTTACTTCATCCTCAAAGTGCAGAACTGAGTCACCAAATTTCAGACTTGTCTTGTGTTCCTTTTCAGTGGATAGTGTGAATAGAGTTACGACTGTCTTCTCTTTGTTTATCTGGACAAACCATATTGTAACCCAAGAATTGAGGTGATCAATTGCGAGTTGCATGCGGTACTTGGCTGTTGATACATACTCCTCACTTGTCCACATCACACGATCGTCAGCATACAATGCAGCTCCAACTCCCATTGGAAGGTTCTTCAACAGGTGCTTGATGCATATTGTAAAGATGGTGGGAGAGACTACACCATCCTGAGGTACACCATGTCGTAACAGGACTTTCTTGCTGCTCGTCCCATTCAGCAGTACTGCCGCCTTTCAGTAGTGGAGATACTGTCATATCCAGCTGTACATTTTTACAGAGATATCACCGGTCCTGAGCTTTTAGACGAGTCCATGCGTCCATACTTTACCAAATGTCTTCTGCAGATCAACCCACACAGTGATGGTATGCTTTTTCCTTTGGAACACCTCCTCAATAGACTGTGTCGATACGTTGTTTGATCCTCAGTAGATCTATACTTTCTGAAGCCATTTTGTTCATCCACTAAGAGATTGTTGCTTTCAAGATGTCGAAGAAGTCTTTGATTGAGGATTCTTTCCATGGCTTTGACAATGCAACTAGTCAGACTGATAGGTTTTACCGCTTTGGATTTATTCTTGCCTTTCTTCAGTACAGGGATCATGTTGGCCTCTCTTCAAGACTTGGGAACCTCTTCGGTGTACCAACTGTGGTTGAAAATCTCCAAAAGACTTCCTGCCTTTCAGAACTTTCAAGCTTTTCTCCAACTTGCTGATGGTCAGAACCTCATCTACTCCCGCAGCATGTATTTGTGTCTCTCCGTTCCCATTTTCGGACTTCATTGCAGCTTTTTTATAACCCACTGGCACATCTAGATTGCTTACTTTCTGAAACATACAAGCAAAGTGTTCAGCAGCAGCCTC
Organism: Chaetoderma sp. LZ-2023a; assembly: GCA_034401795.1. Lineage (NCBI taxonomy): Eukaryota > Metazoa > Mollusca > Caudofoveata > Chaetodermatida > Chaetodermatidae > Chaetoderma > Chaetoderma sp. LZ-2023a. The sequence goes on along the minus strand of CM067366.1, from coordinate 62,601,203 downwards.
TTCTGTTTTAATTTCACAATCCTCTTCAAGAGTTATGTTCGGCACGCTGGTGTTTTCATCGTTAAGCTGCTTCACGAGCTTCCAGAGTTTGTTCATATCCTTTTCAAGATTTAAGCTTGAAGGGTTTTTTTCTCCACGATTCTCTGGTAGCTGGGATTTTGGCTTTCAGATATTTTGCCTTGGATTGTTGGAGTCTCACATGGTTGACTTCTGTTGGGACATTCTCTGCAATTTCCCCTACGTTGGACATTTCTTCGTGTAACTTTAGCAGAGACATACTCCAGTAAGGTCTGTAGTTTTTCCTGGATCCCCTAGGAATGCATTTGCCAGCAGCAGAGAGCAAAGCAGAGTTAAGCTCTTTAACAACTTTATTGATGTTTTGGTTTTGGACTTTAATGTCTTTTACCAATCTGTCGCTCTCTTTCTGATATCTGTCCATGTCTGCTTTCCTATGGTTCCATTGAGGCGTCTGATTTCGATCAATCTTAACATCCATGTTAATGGTAATGAAACAGGGCGGTGATCACTGCCTCCAAGTTATTCCCCAACAATACGCAGATTTTTAAAGTAGATTTTCTGTCGAAAATGCTAGCTCAGGAGAACTAGAGGTATGCCATCGTCTTGAGTGGAAAGAAGGGGGGGGGTGTTGGAGTCATTTGCCTTATTCAAGAGAATCAACTTCTGCTCATCCATCCAATTTTCAATGTCCTCACGCCTCCTATCAGTAGAATGATAGCCCTATAACTGAGAATGACTGCTGAGGTCACCAGCAATGATAGTTGAATCTGGGTGAACTGGGATTTTTCCGAGATTTAATGGTTGATTATTAGGGCAGTAATAGTTGACAACAGTGATAGGATGTTTCTCTGGAATCATCTTGATTGTGAGATCTCCTATACAGAATCTTCTGTTGGCATTTAGATGAGTTTCTTGGATACATGTGACATCTACGCCTTTCTCCTTGAGAATTTGGCTAAGCTCTGTTTTCTTGTTAGAAACTCCTTCAGCATTCCATTCTATGATAGTCAGCGGTTTGCTTACTTGTTCTTTAGGTTGGACAACCCTCTTCCTTTTTCTCCAAGGTCTACGAACTTTGCAACCAGTAGCTTGGGTGGACCCCTTCGAGGCTAGGGCGGGGATGGGGTGGGGGGCGGGGGTGCGGTGCTGCACATGCCTGGCGGGAACTCTCACAGCGAGCACCATGACAGATATTCATAATAGTAACTGTCATGAAAGATGAGTTGTTTAGTGCTGTGGTTGGCCACTCGCTCACCATACCTGGCTTGGTACCAGATAAAGTGTTACACTCATGCGCCCGACCAAAAATCAGAGATCTTAGATCTACTTTGAGGCCTAGAACTTGTAGCATGGGGCCTTTTGGTATGCGAATGCTGATAAAATAAATCTCGGTGAACCTGGTTTAAACCTGGTCTAGATGTTACCTGATTTAAACCTGGTACCTGAGTACGAACTAGGTTTCTAGGGTTAACTCTCTTATGACATGTACCAGCTTTATGTAACGAGTTGTTACCAGGCTTATGGTAAACCGTGGTGGTGTGGCGTGGATCAACCGGTCGGGTAGGAACTGTTCCAATGTATCTGGGTACGGAACAGCCGGACCTGGGACGTTCCAAGCTCGGCCCACCCACCACACCCCGCCCACCCATGTGCAGAACGATACTCGTAAATAAGCAATATGAAAGAGGCTCAGAGTCCGTAGGATAGCCTGGTGTGCATGTGTGGCTATAAGAGACAGCGTACATAAACGCATTAGCGTGTGGAGAGAATGGCATCTTATGAATATTTCTGGCATGTGTCGATACGTCCTTAGATACAGGCCGTTCCTAACTTTTATTGGTAGGAACCATTACCAGAAACGAACGTGGATTCCAAATCTGTTTACAGAATCGAAATCGGTTCAGAAATGGATGAGATATCGGGGAATATTCATCCAATATTTTGAGCTCTCATCTAAGATAAGCATCACCATGGCTCACGTGCTTAGTAGGGTGAAGGCCAGCAGATCACGTGGTAAGGTAACCATACCTTGTTATGACGCGTGCGCTGTTCAACGAGGCGTCCTATCGTGACGTCACCATTTAGTATAAAAGGAGCTCTAGAATCCCAATCGTCAGACTGTTGTTGGTGTGACTGCCAGAGAAGAAAGGCGCATAGTACTGCTTACTGTTAGGTGTGGCAGACCATAACCCGCAACAGTGCCACTCGGTTTTGAGCTCTGGTCTCTAGAGCACATGCAGCACACGGCAAGAAGTTTCTGTATGCTCCCGGCAGATATCACCGCTCCCGGTAAATATCACCGGGGGCAAAATCTAAATTAAAAAGGTTTCCCAAATCCAACGGACCTCAGTCTCTGCAGTGTGGCCTTTTGGCCGTCATGTAACATCCCAACTAGTATGTAGGACGGAGGTGTTCGATGATATCTCGCCAGATCTACCGTACCAGGCTGAAAATGTGGTAGGATAAACTCTGCGCATGTCTAGGGCTTCCAATTAACGTTTTCGACCACAGTCCGGATAAGGACATTGCTTTATGCACTTATGTGATGTATATCGTCTTGTGCCTCGAAAGATGTATCATGTATTAATTTAACTTTCACCGTAGCCATTCAGTAATATAAGGACCATGCTACGACTGCATAATTCTCAAACTTTGTATTCGGTACGTCAATATCTACTAGCCACCCGACGTGAGTTCTTCTTCACCGTTCCTGAGTATGGGCCCCCCCCCCCTCAGTTAAATCATCTGCGGCTAACCACAAAGCAGCGACTACGGAATCGTGCCAGCTCGCGCCACATATGTGTGATGTTTCAACTATAGTGATGTTATAGGACATTTTCGTACCGATGAATAATAGGTATTATTATTATTATTTGAATATTTTTCTAGTAGGTACCAACTACTTTTAGGTACCGTAAGGTCGGATGTTACTTTTATTATATTTTATTGTATATATTTATTTTATTTAGTGCTGATGACTAACAGGCACTGCAAGGTCGGTTGTGACCTTGTTATTTTACTATATTGTATAGTCGTGTAATATGGCAGTAGCCATCCAACCTAATACTTTTTGTTTAGTTATTTATATGCTCCAAAAATGCTTGGACTGCACTTCGCTTAGGATACACTATACACCAACAACAAGCACCCTTGTTTCTCCCCTACAGCAACAACTTTCACTAAGGTCGCTGTTCATGTTCTCACTAGCGAACATGACATGCGGCCACTAAACCTAACTATGATAGCTTGGCAGGATAGGTTTAAAAGTAGCTGGGGACGACTACTCCATAGGAGACTTGTTTGTGTAAAGCCTCTTTTTTCAGGTGCTGCGGATCTGTCACACCCCGCGCACAGACAAGTTTGTATAAATTGGCCGTTTACCTTAAGGCCTCCTAAATTCTATATATTGAGTAGTTGTCTCTTCCTACGTTTCTCCGGCCATCTGACCTAGTAAGTGTCTGGATTCCCTCCACCACGTTGGCTAGGACTGACTTAAGAAACTATTGGGCTCTCTTGATGGTCAGAATCAAAGTGTCGATGACCGCATACATCCACTCAGTATCTTCTGGTACCTGTTAGCTAAGCCTTTTTGCCAAAGTGGCAATCAGTGCTCATCTATTATATATTACCATGCTATTATTATTATTATTATTATTATTATTATTATTATTATTACTCCTATACAGTTTTACATTTTATGTTTTGTTCCGGTGAATCGGTGCCTTGAATAGTGAGACTGCAGCACAGCTCATAATAGAATTAATGATGCTAAAAGAAGTTGGCATGCCTCCAGATCAAGACAGTACTTTAACATGTTAATTAGTGGGAAGCGCTCCACTGAACACGCCGAGAACAATCAGATTGGAAGGCGCCGCTACTTTGAGGGGGTGGGGCCAATATCTTCCATCACGATGTCCAGAATGCCCAACAGGACACCTCCGCTCACTCTGGAAGCATGCCACATCGTTTCAGCGCTGTGCTGTGTAGCGGCCACGGTGGTGGTGGTTAGTTGTGTGGTTTCTAGTAGCTGTCAATAATTATGTTTTTGATGAATTTTTTTGGATGATTTTAACGTGAGAATTTGTGTTCGTGTGTCTGTATCTGTATTATTCCATAATTGTATTGCTTGGTAGGATGGTGTTAGTGTAGCTGCCTCTGTTCGGTGGTACGTGACGTGTAGGTTGGAACTTGTTCTTGTGTTGTGCATATGTATGTCTGCATTTATTGAGAAAAAAATTGGATAGAGATGAGTATGTTGCCATTGTGGTTGTCCTTTAGAATTGCGTATAATTGAACCCTTCCAATGTCTTCGAGTGTTAAGGTTTTGTTTCTTTTGAATGTATCTTGTACCCCTGCAGTTTGCGAAAATAGCTTGATAGATTGCTTTTGTAGTGATTTTATTTATTTTAGTTTAGTTTGATATGCATTGCTAGCATTGCCGTAGGTTATGTGTGGAAGTATCAATGTGCTATACAGCGTTTTAAAGATATGAGATGGAAGATATGACTGGAGTCTGCGCATGATTCCAATATTCCTTGCTACCTTGGATGTGATTATCTCTATGTGCTTCTCCCAGGTTAAATGTTTGTCCAAATAGACTCCTAGGAATTTAGCATACTCAGCTTCCTCTATTTCTTGAATGTCTATGTACAGTTTTGGGAGGGCAGCTTCTTCTGGTTGGCTAGATCTTGTAAATAGTATGAAGTTAGTTGTGTTAACATTTAGAGATAATTTATTAATTTTGAACCAATTTGTAATTTTTTCCATTTTAATTATTCACATTTTTGTATAGAATATGTATATCCTTATGTCTATCAAAGGCATTGGTATCATCTGCAAATAGTATTAATGAAAGTTGGTTAGTGGCATTGGGTAAATCATTCATGTATAGTAAGAACAGCAGGTGTCCAAGGATTGAACCCTGAAGTACACTGCAGACTAATTTTTTGTTTCCTAAAATAGCACCATTAAATTGAACACATTGAATCCTGTCAGTCAAATAATTTAGAATCCAATCCAAAGCGATGCCTCTTATAGCGTAATGTGATACTTCTTTCAATAAGACGCCATAGTCAATAGTGTCGAATACTTTAGAAAGATCCAGGAACACACTGAGTGTATGTTCTTTATTTTCCAAGGACTCAGATATATTTTTTATTGATTATCTATTTAAATAATTAACAATTCTGTTGTAATATAATCGTTCCAGGAGTTTCGGAAAAAGTGGAAGCACTGAGACTGGTCTGTAGTTAGTAAAGTCAGATGGATCTTTAGCTTTATAAACAGGTGTTACTCGTGCTATTTTAGTCGTGATGGGAATATACCTTGTGAGAGTGAGGGATTGCAGATGTGATTTAGTGAGGTGAGTATTTCTGTTATACCGTGTTTAAAGATTTTCCATTTAAAGTTGTCAATACCTGCACTTTTAGTTGGGTTAATTCGCATCAAGAATTTATAGATTTCTTCTTCATCTGTTGGTATTAGGAACATTGAGTGTTGGTAGCTGCCTGACAAAGTCTTGTATATTTTTGACTGAACTGGATTGAATTATTTGTGATATGTTAGGTCCAATATTAATAAAGTATTCATTGAATTTGTCTACTATCTCATTTTTATCTGTCATAATTGTGTTATTACTAATGAACCGTGCTGTTTCCAAGCTGGTTTTCCTTTGTTTATTCAATAGTGATTTAATTAATTTCCATGTTTATTTCATATTATCTTTTTGCTCACCAAATATATAATGGTAATAGTTTATCTTTGCTGTCCTAATACTTTGGTTCAGTTTATTTCTATATTTCTTAAACTGAGTATCATTGTACATAGTCGGGTGCTTAACAAAGGTAAAAAACAGCTTGTTCTTCGTATGGCAGGCAGCTATCAATCCTCTTATTAGCCAAGGTTTAGTCGGATTTAGCTTAAATTTCTTAACTGTTTTAGTGGAAATGCAGCTTCATAGGCATTAGTACATAAATAGTGGACTGTGTTGTAGGCATCTTCACATGAGTCGCAGTTGGTCACCTGATTCCAATTTATGTTCACCAAACTGTTTCTAAGCTTTTCTATGTTCTCATTTCTAAAATCTCTACATGTTGTTTCCTCTTTCTCGTATAATTGTGTTCTAACTTGTTCATTTTCCATGTAAGAGATTGGTAGGTGGTCTGAATTCATGTCTTCAACAAAGATACCAGATTGGATTTTGTGATTTGCAGTGTTATTTGAGAGAATATTGTCAAGGACAGAGGCCCTCTTTTCAGTTTTTCTTGTCGGTTTTGTGATGAATGGATAGTATCCAAATGTTCTTAATAAATTTACAAAATCTTGAGTAGTGGTTTCCTTTTCTCTAAGTAAATCAATGTTGTAATCATCCAATATATAAACTGTTTTATTCTCCTTTTGTATGGTTTTAAAGCATTTTTCTAATGTTTCTATGAATTTTTCTTTATCACTTTCTGGAGAACTGTAAATGATACCGACAATTTTGTTCTTAGATTTTTCCATAGCTATTTCAATAAAGATAGATTTATAAAAGTCTTCCATTATTGTCAGTTCTCTCTTATAACACTGTATACTTTCTTTTATGTAGATGCCCACCTCCTGGTTTATTAGCCCTGTGGTTTTCCAGGAATTTATAGTTTTGTATATCAATTAAGCCGAGTACTGAGTTTTAATCCATGTCTCAGTGATTCCCATAATGTTAAATCAAATTGCGCTGGTGTCTAAAAAATTGCCTAATTTATCAAAATGTGTTGGTAATCATTTTATATTGATGTGCATAGTCGAAAAGGAGATGGTATCTTTGTTTTGGATCAAGTTGTTGTTAAATTCACTTTGTAGTATGTAGTTACATTTAGGTTGTGGGAGAGTAATTTATTGATCATCAGTATAGGTCTCAGAGATTATGAATTCCTGTGATGAGATTAGGTTAAATGGATTTATAAGTATGTTTGGACCAAATATGGTCAATTTAAATTCAGTGTCGTTGTCATGGTGGTTGAATGGAAATTGATATCTGTTTCTTTCTCCCCACCGTAAACAGATATGTGCTTTCTAAACTGCTTGTGTAATATGACTTGTCCCCGTGTTGTTATTCGTAGTCGTGCTGCGGTATGCGTAGGGATCGTTACTTGATTCTGAAACTACCACCAGACGACGTATGCACGTTGTCAGTCTGAGGGTGGGGGGGGGGGGGTGCTCCGTGGTGGTGCCCGTGGTAAGCACCGAACATTCTCGCCAGGTTCACCTCTCTGTTAAAGATAGGAACACACAAAGCCACTTGCAGCCTAAACTTGGAACTTTTAGGACTAAAACAAACTGTTAGAGTAAATTTTATCAAGAAGGCCCGCAGAAAATAAAGCGGCATGTACTAAATCAGTACCTTTAACCCACATAAGGTGACGGTGTTGAATTCTACGAAAATCATCCACCCCACCTTCACGTAAACCAGCATGTATCCCAATAGCTTATAATTACACGAGATTGAGTCATTTTCTCACTCTTAGCATTGTTTGAATAGGAGAGTGGCCCGTTTCCCCATCTCTCCTCCGCTTCGGCGTTGTAGGCATTTTCCTGTGATGGATGCCCACGCGAGGCACTTTCATATCGCATCAAACAAACTTGGCCGGCCTGAGATTATTATAGTTTATATAAAACCCGCTAAGGTAGACGCACTAGGACACTCCGTTACAGGGACACCTCACAGATTATACAGATCAGAGATCGTGCTAGGACCCTCCTTTACGGGGATACCTCACAGATTATACAGATCAGAGATCGGTGAGGTACCTCTGGCGAGGATCAAAATAGACAACACCATACCGATCTTACATACTTAACTAATTTAGTAGCAAACGAGTACGATTGCCTAGCTCTAATGTGTGTGTGTGTGTGTGTGTGTGTGTGTGCGTGTGCGTGTGCGTGTGCGTGTGCGTGTGCGTGTGCGTGTGCGTGTTGTGTGTGCGTACGTGCGTACGTGCGTGAGTGCGTGAGTGCGTGCGTGCGTGCGTGCGTGCGTGCGTGCGTGCGTGTGTGTGTATACCAACACACAGGTGACACTAACAGTAGGGACGAGACGGTGTGGTTCAACTTCCGTGATAATGCTCGTACGACCCCACTTGAATGTGATCGTTCCACCGACTCGAGCGGTCAGTCCAGAGAGACGCGGTTATTCTTCCGTATCCCCGAGACTAGCTAAGCATCGAGATGAGTGGGGTATAGCTAAAACTGGAAACGTCAATTGTAAAATAATGAATACCAATAAATGAATCCATTTATAGCTAAGCTCTACTCATGTTTTGACCCCTGAATTCCCAGAACAACAGCTCTCCCAGTCAACTTTGTTTCTTGATTTCACCAGAAACCTTATTTAATGACAACTTCATAAAATACATACAATTCGTACATTGCGGACCGAATATTCAATTTCACGACGATGTCATTATATTTAAATTCAATTTCATTACGATGTTATTATACGTCATAATGTGAGGTAAGACGTCATATACTTGAGTGGTAGATCGATTCCTCTATTGAAGGAATTGTAAATCAGTGAACTTCATGAAATCAATTCTAAAAATAGAAGGAGGTCTTTGACGCTTCATAAGCACATACATTCGTACCCTACTGACCGACTATTCAGTTTGACGGCAACGCTATTATACGTCAAAATGTGACGTAATTGTTTATGACGTCATATACTTGACTGACAAATCAATTCCTCTATTGAAGGGACTATAAATCAGTGCGCATGAGCTCAGTCGGATAAGTTAAATAGATAGAATGGGAATGAAATCAATCTGATAAAACTGATCTATTCTATAAATAGATCCTGACCCACTTTCCTTCACAGAATGGCTGACCTTTCTGTCATAACAATATTGTCCTGTTTGAGATCAGGATACCTGACTCTATCTGCTGATCTATATATAGAATAGATGTATTGATCCACGTTTGGAAAGTGACACCAACATGTTTCTTTACGGAACATGCACTGTCGCAGATTTCACCAGTCTTAGAATGTCTTAAACCTACACTAGGATTCAAGCTAGTGATTCAGCGTGTCTATCCATGGGACTTGTTCGAGCTCACACATGTCACTCACATTGTGACAATACTAACGGAACTTTCACTTTTAGCTATGACCCGTCTATCTCAATCTAAGCTCCACCAACACCACGTCCGTGTTGGCATCGATCGATCTCTGAGCTCGGCGACCATGAATTTCCAGAAAACTATACAGGCAAGCGATTGAATATTTGGAACTAATTTGACTGGGAGCTGTTGCGTGATATAATGATTACGACGTCTTCTTACACGCCGCTTAGCTGATTATGCCGTAATTTTACGTCAGATGATGGATAGATACTCTGGGAAGGTGAATTATCTCTGTTGAGAATGGTTATCTCTGTTGCTAGGGCACGTTCTTGCACTGGTATGTACTGCCATTTCTACTTAGCCTGAAGAAGATTCACCAAATACTATGTGCGGGTCCATTGCACAATCTTAAGACGACACTTTCAAGATGGCGGCGCCCAGCTAAGCTAAATTTTTAGCACTTATTTGAATGACGAAATCTCGTCAGTATGTTTAGTCGATGTGGTCGTCTGCGATTTACATAGGCTTAAATTAATGTCTGAATCGAAATACGATCAAATTAATTCCTAAAATTAATGCAATTTAAAATGTTTGAGCGTTCAGAATCCTACCACGAAATTGCGATCGGCATACCTCGCCAATTTGTATAAATGGCGATTTTGGCGTTTCTGGTTCGTTGTTAGTGGTTCCTGTTTCGTGGTTCTTGGATCTAAATCATCCAATACTTTCTAAACAAGCGTATCATTTGGCATGTGAATAACATGTCCAACGCTATTGTACCGCACGAATAGTAGAAGCGAATTGCAGTGTGTATGGTGCTGAGTTTAAGATTTGACAATGTGTCCAGGGTATCTCACGGTCGCTTGCATGTGGCTGCGTTAACAAGAATCGCTTTTATTCAGGATGACCGCTGTAGCATGATGTGACAGTGTTATTAACATTGCTAAGTCATTTCAGATTAATATTGTACTATTTTCATTGCCTACTTATTGGACAATTCAATATATTCTAATTGCCATTCCGCATATAAAAGTACGAAAGGTCTAATGCTTCCAGCGTCTGAGTATGGCACACTTATAACTGAGACTGTTTCCATGAAAATGTGCTCCCTGTACTTAATATGTACTTAATCATGTTATATATCTATGACCAATGAAGCGATGGGCCATTACTCCAAGGGTATCACATGGGATAATACATTGACGGAGTTGAAGTGCTTCGGTCATATGTCAGCAAAATGGTGCGCTACGTTTCTTGACTCTTTTATAGATAACTTTACTTGTTCTCACTTTATTATTCTAACTTGATTGATTACTACCACAAAATGAAGCCTTAAATTAAATTAGTAGGCATTGTTTCAAATTGGATTGCACAGAGACGTAATAAATATAATGGAGAGTGTGTAGTGTTCGCTAGCTAATTTTATAGTTCCTGGAAAATCCACGTTTACGTCGCTTTCTATTTCGAGTGACAAGATGATGAATGTGTGCTGCATATCCCACGACTTTGTTCTTGGACACATGTTTTATAAACAGCCATGATGCTGGTGATAAACTGCAGAACAAAGGTTATATAAGAGATCGTGAAAGTGGGTTATACGTGTGTGTGTGTGTGTGTGTGTGTGTGTGTGTGTGTGTGTGTGTGTGTGTGTGTGTGTGTGTGTGTGTGTGTGCGCGCGCGTGCGTGTGTGTGTGTGTTTGTGTGTGTGTTTGTGCGTGCGTGCGTGCGCCCGTGTGCGTGCGTGTGCGCGGTGCGTGTGTGCGCGTGTGTGTGCGCGTGCGTGTGCGTGTGTGTGTGCGTGCGTGCGTGTGTGTGTGTGTGTTTGTGTGTGTGTTTGTGCGTG